>CAUYRH010032094.1:0-23721 GCA_963574655.1 Perodicticus potto | reverse complement strand
GTTGGGTTATAGTCTTAATGTGGAACCTTTAAATTAGCTTCATAGTAGGGCTGAGTACATTGGATATTTTTTCTTCCATTCTTGAGATGCTTTGCTAAGAAGAATGTGTTCCAGCTCCATCCATGTAAGCACGAAAGATGTAAAGTCTCAATCTTTCTTTAAGGCTGCATAATATTCCATGGTGTACATATACCAAAGTTTATTAATCCATTTGTGGGTTGATGGGCACTTGGGCTTCTTCCATGACTTAGCAATTATGAATTGGGCTGCAATAAACATTTTAGTACAGATGTCTCTCTTTTAAGTTTTCATTTTTTACTACTTCCTATAAATTCTGTAGCCAGCTTTCTGGCTTCTCGTTTAGAGAAGCTTAAAGAAGTAGTCACTGCTGGGAATGCTGTTCTCATGGTAGAAGGAAGAAGGCTATAGGGCTGGGCTAAATTACAGGTTGCCACTAGGCTTCCATCAGGAACTGGCACACGACCACTTTCTATAGGACACACAAGTCAGATGTTGAGCCCAGGGTCATAGTTGTATGGAAATATGCTTCACTTAAAGAAAATACCTATCATACTAGCCAAATCCTGTATTGGAATTTGTTACCCTTGAGGCAATGACAAGTTCTATTCCTATATAACTAACAACCCATGTAGAGTGAATGTCCTAGTTTCAGTTGAATGGGATGGGCAACTGATAATGACTTTGGATGTGTAAGATAATATTAAATGGCAGGTAATCAGATTATAAAAAGTTAATAGTTTAGTCTTTAAAAGGTACAAAACCAAAATGTGCTGGCTATATTTTTTCATAACACATTTTGTCTTACTCAAATTAAACACCAATTTGAGACTTATTCAAAAATATGCCTTGAGTTACTTTATTATGTTTAAGTATTAATTTGTCTTCATTATGGGTATAGTTGTTTTTCCCCCCCCCCCACTTGGTTTTTCAAGCAAAGATGATAAAATTAAATAAATCAACAGACTATTTAGCTTTACTAGTAAGATTTTTTTAGGAGATATTTTTACTTCTTAATTGAGTATTTAATTCGCCTGTGACTCAGAGAAGCTTCAGTCATGACATATAACCCATCTGCAACATCAGAACCTAATTTCAGGCTTCATTATTGTGATTGAGATGACGATTGCAGCTCTATGAATCTTTATAAAAAGACTACATGGAAACTGATGTAAAATACAGAGCCTGTTAAATACAATTATTTTGAGAATCTCCAGAAGGTCCTATGTTAACCAGAAGTTTATAGTTCACACATAAAGCACGTTACTGAATCTGAATAGAGGTTGCAAAGTTATCAGTCACTAACCCTGGACTTGAGGAATGCTGTTCAAGGACATTTCTGAAGTGTTGCCTCTTTAATTACAGGGAAGAATGGACACTGAAGGGGCTGAGTCTTGTGAGGAAGGTGACATAACAGTGTTGTTGGACCAAAACATCGGATCCAGAATATGTACTGAACCATAATTATAATTTCAGTTTCTGAAACCTATCTGCATGTGATCTTAGATATAACATTTTAAGGAAATAATTGTGATAACACTGACCACTTTATGGGCATCAAGCCATCAAATCTCCAAAGGGTCTGTAAATGCAGCATCTCATGTGTCAATAAAACAATCGGGTACCTAGGCAGCCTCACTATTACTATTATTTCTATTTTTTTGAATGAGAAAATTAAAATTCAGGTGTCACATAGCAGGCAAGCATCAAAGCAGAAGAGGTTTTCTGAATGCTGGACATTGTTTGGTTCTGGCAGGCCCTAAGTTTTCTTCAATAGTAGAAATTATAGAATTGCTTTTATGAGTAATCTACATAAAAGCAAGCCTGCTAAGTGTACAGGTTTTAGATGTAGACAGAACTGGGTTTAATTCCTATATAGTCAGCTCAGACTTCTCTTAAAAAAAAATAACAGACTAGATGGCGTATAAACAATAGACATTTATTTCTCATAGTTCTGCAGGCTGGGAAGTTGAAGAAAAAGTGCTGGTCAATTTGATTTCTGGCAAGAGCCCATTTCCTACTTTGTGTAGAGGGCTGCCTTCTCTCTATGTTGGAAGGAAAGGAAGAGAAAAGGGAAATAAACTGTAGCAAATTCAATGGTGTTCCAAAGGGCCCTGATCCACCATGAGGAATTCAACTTCATGACCTCATCTATCCATTAAGCAATTCTCCCCAGTTGAGACCTTACTAGCCATTATAAGAGATACAGAGATAGAAGAGTGAAAGCTGTGGAAAATATTAGTTCGGTCACTAAAATAAAGATTAAATATATTCACATATTCTTGACTTTATTTAATGTAGCCATTCCCTCCTTGATTGGAGACAGAAGTCCAATTCTCTTCAGTAGTAAGGCAGATGGCAAAGGGTTCAGCAAAGATAGGCCCCTCCCTCAACCTCAGCGGATGCCTTGTGATGAGTTTAAATTTTGATCGCTGTAAGCTAATGGTGATGATTTCATTATTCTTTTCCAGCAATTGGTTTGGGGCAAGCAAATGAATTGGTTCTGGATAAAAAGACATTAGAGGAACTCTACTGGCAAACTTTGGGGAAAATTTCTTCCCAGATAAAAAAAATAAGCTCATAGAGGCAAAGGACCGGATCTGTCCATACATCCTCAAAAGCTGACATCCAGGGAGGTGTTTTTGTTGCTACGGCAGGCATCTTGGGTCCCTGATGGTAAACCAAGAGAATCACAGAAAAAAGTTCCCAAGCCCACAGTCATCAAGCAGCTAACTTAAATAACATTGGAACTCCCTGCTAGTTCAAAACTTCAAAATTAAATTACAAATATTTTACTGTGAAATTCTATTTTTATTGGCTATTCTGTTCCTGAAAATTCAAAACATCTTAATGGATATAAAAATCACTGTCTTGATATAGATCTGACTCTAGAAAATGGAGACAGGTGCATAAAGAATTACTGTATAAAGTGTCACAGGAGGGATAAAGCTAAAATGCTGTGGAAGTTCAAGGACCGGTGCAATTACTTATGGCTATTTTGTTTGTCCTTGGTGTGGGAAGGGTGGAGAGATAGGGTCAAATGAAAGGATTAGGTAATGCCATATGTCAAAATAGCTTTTGCAGTGAACGCTAAATGATGAGTAAAATTTCAATACACGAAGATGATGTATCATTGTAGGTAGATAATACATCAGAACCAAGATATGGCGATAATAAAATGTAAGACTTCTGAAAGAAATGCAGGGATAGCATATATATAAGGGATTACAAATGAATGCAACAGTATTTGTAAAAAATGAACTATTAGTAACTGCAGCTGCCTAAAGAGATGATCTGTCTCATAGGAACAATAGATGTATATTCACACTGAAAAAAGTGAAGCCTCTTTTCATAAATGAACAAATTGCTGCTCACTAGAATTAATTATAAGAACTTAGGAACTATACAAATTCGAGGGTGTTTCTAACATTGACGTTTCCTTGCTTGTCAAGAAAGAGAGCTATTGTCTAACAGTATTTCCACATGAGAGGCAGAATTTAGCAATAAATGGTCCTTGATTTTATTAACGCAGGTGATGACAGGCTTTCCTAGAGTTCTAAAAGACATCTCTGGGTGAGGGCACACTAGCCATGTTGAATTTGGGTCTTCTCCATTGGTTCTTATACTTAAGCCTTAATCACAGAAGCGTGTGGAGTCTATGTCACATGGCCAGTAACAAACTCCATAGAGCTATGACAGAAGATTAAGTATTATTGGTCCTTTTTAGCACCAAAAGTGGATAGATATTGTGCTTGAAGTTAAAATGGCATGCATTTCAAATCCTGATTTTGCCTCTTACAAGTCATATAACGTAGAATAAGTTACTAAACTACTTATTTATTCCAATGAATATTAGGGGTAATGCTGACCCTAGCTTTCTTGAATGAGGTGAATACAACTATCACTATACCCATAAACATCCAGACCGAGAGCAACTCTAGTAAATGTGCACACTCTGGTTCTTAAGGGAAGGGTTGGAGAAAAGAATGATCTGCATACTCAAACACATATCAGAACTAAGTTTTGTGTGAAATTGAGAGGGAAAAAAAAGTGACACCCATTAAAAGCCAGAAAATAAAAAATCGTCATTTATTTTTCAGATCAATATTACAACTGTTTGTAGCATTGATAAATTTGTATGCAAACCCAGAAAGCTTTAAGAAAAATTGTTGTTGAAGGTGTAGTGATAACACAGAATGAAGGAGGGAGAAGGAAGAGCCGACAGGCAGCAGAGGCAGCAGCCAGCTGGCGTGTCACGGAGGTCAGACATCATGCAATTCATCTACGAAGTGTGTTGCAACCACCCTCTGGGGTAAATACTATTGCTGTCCATGTTTTATAAATGAAGAGAAATGAACTTAGAAATTAGCACCCTCCACTCCTCATATTGAATAAACCATGAGTCACCACCCACCACACAAGCGCTCCCCTACTACGTGATCACAGACTAGAATGAGACCTGCATTTTCTGACACCAGCTCTCAACGGTATCCCTTCCAGCTCTAACATCCAGTGACTCTATGTATTTTAAAGGATTGCTCTCTGCTACAACTAGTTTTAAGTGCCAGATATTTTTTAATCTCCACAGAAAGAGACTCAAAGGATAATATGTATATAAACACATTTTCCTTTTCAAATTTAGTCGGCAGTGTTGCGCTTACAAATTGTATCCATCCGTTATTTTAAGCACAAACTAAAGCAAACCTCCAGAACCAGGGGAAGAGTAACAGCACCAATATGCACTAAGAGAATGTGTAAACCCAGGTCCCTCTGTAGGTGGTTAAATTGCTATTTATAAACCATTTAGCACCAGGCTGCCTGAAGAAAGAAATAGGGTGATATGGAACAGATATGTCCTCTCCCCCACCCTGTAAAAACAATCTTTTGTGCTGCCTCTATTAATATGATTCATTTAAGCAGTAGTTATGGAGATATTCATTAAAAGAGATAGAGGTTGAACATACTTGCAGGATTATTTTGCTTACCAGGTATGTCAAGCCTGGTATTAAAATAGGAGTTAGAGTAAGACAAAAGCGTGCTACTTTTGTTCTGTTACTCGGCCACATGTGTGGCTTTGGTCACAACTATAAAGTGAGCAATAGTCACAGTGCCAATAGCTCAGGGAGGATGAGGGTGTTAAGTGAGATAAGATGTAAAATGTCCACCAGACAGCAGGAACTTAAGATCTCTAAAGAAGATGTAAAAGTGCAGATGAAAGAGGGAAATGTGCTCAGGAAAGTAGAGAGGCATGAGGGGTGCTTCGTTCTGAGACTGGCGAGAAGGTGGGAAAGGGTTTGAGTGCAGATACACATGGAGGCAGAAGGCAAGACAGAACTTGTCCAGGGGCCTCTGCTTCTGAATGATCAAGGAAGCAAGGCAATCAGAGAATGAAGGGAGTAAGAATGACAGAGGGCCCTCGTGCTAGGAGAAAATCTGTAATAGGTGCTGAAGGCAGAGGAAGAACAGGAAGAACAAAAGGATTTGTTAGCAAAATCTGCAGCTGATCTGAGATGAAAGGCTATGAGTTTGAAAGAGTGCCAATATCCACAACCATGGTACGTTTTCACAGCAAAGCCCAGCCTCCTGGATATTCAGAGAGAAGCAAATAGAAACACTGATCCTAGCCTATGATATTCTAGGGGAAAGTGATATAAAAAGAGGTGTCCTCAAAAGGGTCTGTACAAGGTAAGAGTTCAACAGAACTTTGCTAAATATTTTTACTACTATGGCACACAGAGGAAGAAATGATAGTTCTACTGTAGCAGGAGAAAAACAGACTTAGAGCTTACTTAGAAAGTGAGTAGCAGAGGAAATGGGATAACTTAGTTTGTGAGGTAAGAAAAGCCCTTTCTGAAGAATGATATTCATGATGCTCCCTCAGTGATTAGGACCCAGGCATGGAAAGGTTTGTGAGAAGAGCATTTCAGCAGAGGAGTGGGGGAATGAAAAAGTCCCTGGATAAGATTAAATTTGGCTAGTTCCCAAAAACAGAAAGAAAAAGGTCTGGGAATCTGGAGACCAGAAAAGAAAGGAGACATGTGTTTTATGATGAGATGAGAACTAGAAGGGGCAGGCATCAATCACACACAGGGCAGGGAAAGAGACAATCAAGAACGTGAGTTTTAGTCCATGTAATTTTAAGTATTGACACGATGCACTGTATGAGTCAAATGCATGATCTGATACATGAGGAAAGACTGGACGGGGTTGAGAGCAAGAGTGCAAGGAAGGAAGAAAGTGTGGAAGACTATGACCTAAAGTCGTGGTAAACATTATGAAGGCCTGAAGCAGACAGTAGCCACAGAGAAAAGAAGAAGTTGACAGATCCTGAACATACAGTACAATCTCTGCAAATTGACCTCCGAAGGGACTGTAAGAAACTGGTCAACATACAGAGGTGGTCTGTATATTAGAAGCATATGGATGTAAGCCTTAGTAGATGTGGTGCACGTCTGGGCTATGAAAATTAGGTCAAAGTAGGGACGTGGTCAACTATGGCAGTTCTACTGCATTTTGTAGGTTACACTTAGAGAACTTGATGATTGACTGGACGCAAGATGGAATGAGAAGAACAAGATAGAGTTCTTCTAGACATTTGAATCAAGCACCTGGGTGAACTATGGTGCCCTTTATTGATAGGAAGAAGCAGGTTTGCAAGGGAAAACTCAATAGTCTTTCTTCTCATACATTAAATTTAAGATGTCCACTACATTTTCAACTTGACATGGCTGTGAAGAAAATAACTGGATACACAGTTCTTGAGTTCCAGGGAGAAGACATGCTGAAAAGTACAAAATAGGAGCCAGAAGGGGGGTGATTCAAGCCACCAAATCCAGGTGACTTGGTGAGAGAATTTGGACAGAAGTAGAGGAGGCCTGGAGCAGAGACCTACAGAGAAACCCCAACACAGCAGCTCCCAGAACCTGAAACAGGGTTTCTTCCACCCTCCTCTCCATACACCACACACGTTTTTAAAATCTCATCTTTGCTCATCTAGGACCTGCTCCCTGAAACACCTGGCTCCCCAAAACATTCCTCTAGCCTTTACAGACCTAAAATCCATGCATGGTTCAGAGACAAGCATGAAAAAATGGAAGATATCAGCACACTTAGACCTTTCCTACCTCTGCCACCCTGATCGGTGATAACAGGAGCATAGGCTGAGCAACTTTCAGGCACCAGGCATGCAATATGGTCATAGCCTATGTTTCCCTTTAATTCCTAGATTTCAACCTGAAGGGTAATATCATTATACAAAGGAGAAAAAACTTTCAATGGCATGACATACAGCACTTATGTAACAGCTCTGTGAGTAGGAAACAATTTGTCGTTCTTTATGTTTCATTTTTTTCTGCCGTACTGTCAAATCATCTCACAAGTGAAATGCTCATCTCCCCAGTGAAAATACAAACTACAAAATGAGGGATCAAGTAAGTCAGCAGGCCCTTGGGCCATACTGAGACGGAACAAATCACTTAACTCCTCCACACCAGTATCCTAATGTGGGGATGATGATGTTCTCTATTCACAACACAGGATTATATGGACATAAGAGTTTGTATTAAATGTGCAAAAGTGTTCAGTATACAAAATAGATATGAGATGATGTCATCAGAAAGCCAGCATTCAAGTTCAGGGTCCTTCGAGGTCCAGAGTAGTAAATGGTTCATTCAGACAGAATTACATTTAGAACAGACTTTTTCAAGGGGAAAGCTCATCAAGTTGTTAAATTATTTGGTGAATGAAAAGCTTCATTAAATCCAAGCTCATAAACATTTACCAGATTGTTCCAAGCTTTAGTCCAGATGTTAAATTTTTCTTTTCCAAGTTAACCAAAGGGATTTGGTAAACCATCCTGCTTATAGTTTCTTGCTTAAGTTAATAGTCTTATTGACCAGAAGCTGGGGAAAAACATTTATGAACACCAAACCTCTTTTTAACAATAAAAATGTATGCTTAGAGAAATAATGTGACTTACCCAACCCCTACAACCTACTACACACTCTATTCTCCCTCCCTACAGTTTGTCAGTCTTTGTTTCTCCCGTAGAATCCACACATAAAAGGAAAAATATCTATAGAATTCTAGGATATCCATTTTGGGAGAGAAATTTAAGATGCAAAGAAGAACCATACAAACTTATCAGGAGTTCTTCCACTTCCTCTGTCTTGCCCTCCCTTCTTCCCCTATCCTCTCTTTCTGGTATGGCTTCAACAAAAGATATTTCCCTTCTTCATCCTCCTGGGAGGACAAGTGTCTTTGTCTATACTCGCTATTCTCAAACATTTGGAATGCAGAACCACTTTATACTCTTCAAAATTGTGTACCACAAATAGATAAAACCCATATAAACAAAAACTATCAACATGTTAATATTAGGAAATAAAACAAAAAGAAATACGTATGTGCTAGCTTATTTATATTTATTCAATTTGTTAAAGCAAAAATTTAAAATCATTTCCAAAATAAAAAAATACTAAGCAAGTGTGACACTATTCTACAGTTTTGCAAATATCTTTATTTTTTTTAATAAATCCTGTACCTTTTTGGTATGCTAATTTGGTTGAAATATAGGAAGAAAATATTATCTCACAAAGAATTAATATACTCATAAAATAAATAATATTATAGTAGTCATCCCAAGATAATCATGGGTGTTCTTCTGTGATATTATAGTAAAATTCAAGAAGTAGATTTTTAAGGATTATTTTCATTGTGGAATGTGAAACCATATTAATAAAATTTTTAAATTTATAGCATTCAGATCTGCTGGTCATCTTGTACTCTGACTGTTCCTTTTATCCATGCATGATTTTGTAACACATGTATTGGCCATTTGAAACTAGTGACTAGTGCATATATTCTGAATGATGACACAACTCATTTAAAAATACCAAAAATCTCATTTGTTAATATTTCCAATTGTATCAGAATAGTGTGAGTTCTGGGAAACTGTAAAGCTTGCTGATGAGACAGATAGGAGTTTTCTAAAATTCTAATTTTTGCTTCAAACTCAACATTCTATCTTTGGTAACAAATACTAATGAGTTGTTTTCCTCGAAGCTTCAAGCTCAGTCCATTAACTTTTTAGAAAATATTGGCCAAATATCCAAGTTTGCATAACCATAGTTTGTCTATCAGTGTCTAACAAACCGTATCTATTCCTTTGAAAATGGAATTTTCATGAAAGAGCTGCTAGTTCAGCTTGTACTTCAAATAATGAGGGATTTTTCCTGAAACAACTATTATACTTCAGTATGGCATAGAAGTGCTTTACAAATACTTCTTATTCTGTTATATTACATAGGATAATAAAGAGATGTATAATCAAGGGTCTAGATTTAATAATACTGATTTTTACTGCTTCATGCAGAACATTCTAAGGGAAACTGATTCTTTTTCCTCTTTCCCTTTTTACTATGTTGTTACTATGCCCTAGTAAAGAATACAAGGACCCCTCACATGGTTTGGTGCCTTTGCCTTGCATTGCCTGCTAAGGCACCTCAATATTTTTCCCATTAGTCAAATATCAGCAATTGAAAAGAAGATGATGTCCTGGTGTTACTACAAACCACAATTTACGAACCATTAGGATACAAAGTGATGCAGATCTTCGTAGCGAAATGCTGCCCTTAAAAGCAAAGAGGAATTTAACAAAGCTTTTCAAGAACAAAGATACACTTGTGACCATTCAAGGAGGCATTTTTAATTTTTGTTCATCAAGGGGAGACAAATAAATGCAAAAGAAGAAGATATTCTTCCTCAGCTCCCCTACACAAAGAAAGAACACATCCAAATACCCCTACTGCACTAGGACCTAAAACCTTATGCCAATTATTTCCAAAGATAATGTGTTTTCAACAATAGAGTAGAATAATCCCCTTCATTACAAACACCTCTTATGTTTGGTTTCCTATACACCAGGCACTGTTTTAGGCACATACTTGCATCATCTTTAAGCCTCACAACAAACCTACACTGTAGGGAGTGATATATTCACCACTAACATGATGGCTCAGAGAGGTTTAGTAACTTGTCTGAAGTTAGATAATGATGGAACCTCGATTAATTCCCAGCCATTCAGACTCTACAAACTTGCTCTATCAAAAGTCAGAGTCACACCTCCAGACCCAATTCTTTGGCTGACATGGCCCTGAAATCTAGAGATAATCCCATCCAATTGGAGAATCAACCTCCAGATCATCACAGAGAAATGTTGTGTTGGCATGTCTGCCTCCTAACCTCCTAAATAGCTGCAGACACAGGAAAGTTCCTTCATTAGAGTAAGAATGAAGTTCTTGGTAATTATTTAACAAAAGATGTTATGCCCAAGCCTTTCTGTGCTTGGTAATTATTTACCTAAAGATGTTATTCCAAAGCCTTTCTGTTGTTGATCTGTTCATTTTCTATTAGAAAATTAATACAAGAACATCGTTCAGGCCTATCATTTGTATATGGGATAGCAAGAGTTAAATGTCTGTCCCACCAAAACTACTAAGTATGTCCTATCCCCCGGAAGTTCATCATGCTGAGAGCATCTCATTATCCAACAAATCACTGGCTTGTCATTCTCCCTGTATGCCAGACCTGTGCCCATACTGGTAACCTCTCTCCTGCTCCCACTGTGGCTAAGCTCTCTTCACTTCTCGGCTATCATCTTAGAGGTTCTGTCATTCAGGAAACCTTCACACACTAGGTTGTAGTGTGGTGGTCCTTCTTGTTTTCTCATGGGATGCTGTATTTGTTCTCATCAAGGTGAGATTGTTACCTTGTGCCTATGTCTCTACATTCTATGGCAGATTGGAAACATCATGAGGCAAGAATTTGTTTTGTCTTCACTGTCATGTCTCTGGAATCAGGTTCATACAAGAGCTCTTGAGAGGAAGGAAAAAATGAATTAAGGGGGACAGAGAAAAGCTGGCATCAGCAAGTGGTAGTGATCTGTTCTGCTTTCCTATACAATATGCCCGAGTCCTCAGATGACCCTACTAGCTAAGGTACCACTTAGGAAGGCAGCAATCGTTAGTCCTCAGGATAATTTTTTTTTTTTTCAGGAAGAAGAAATTGTGTGCTCAGGCTTCTGGTAAGCTGATGAGGGCTGGTATGCCTACCATTCCTCTTTCTGAATATTCTTGAAGAGAGATGGAGGCAGGCTCTTTCCCCCTTGCATGATAAGGTCTGAGTCCTCACATAGTCCTGTAAGCCTGCTCCAGACACGTGTGCCACTCTTTACACCTTCCATTTAAGTATGTATCATATCTGTTTATTTACTTCTCTGCATGTATTCCTTGGGAGAAGAATCATGGTCTTATATGATCTTTTAAAAACACCTGTCACAGCAGTTGACACATAGCAGGGTCTTTATAAAGCTTCTCTTCATTGAATTAGCAGATCTTCCCAGGTAGATGTGCAAGTCATTGGGGTAGAGACTCTCTGAAAGCCAGCAGAGTTTCCATTACAAGAACAAGCAGTTCCAGAATCCAGATTTCACCTACAAATCAAGGCAATTGAGAGTACGCCCACCAAGTGACATGAAAGCAAGCAGAACATTTCATACTAGCGACATGATGAGTCCACATTTTAAAGGCTTCCATTTATTAAGTGTCTTCTTCATGCCAGGAATTATAAAAAAGATTGATATAAATTATGTATTTATCTCCATTTTTTGAGAGGATAACTGAGGATCAATGATTCCCATGATATCACATGGCTACTGAGTTACAGAGCAAACCTGAGATCCTAGTCTGTCTGCTTCCATAGCCCATGATTTAAGTCTCAACACAGCCCTGCCCCCCTTGCCTTGCCTTGTCATTGTTCAGTGTTGTACCACATGGTCTACTCCTGAGCTGGCCAGGAGACCCTGTAGTGAGTGTCTGGAAGGCTATAGGACTATTAGGCTACAGCCCTAATTCATGTCTATCTGTCTAATTTTTGTTATTTCTCTTGGCCATGATTGATCAGGTGTTTCCCTCCCTCTAGTTTCAAGTTCTCAAGAATATGTTTTCTGAAGTTCAAAGGGAACAAAGTGGTTGAATCAAAGCTGTCCCTTCTTCTGGTTTTATTTTGTTCCTTCATTCTTTTTTATTTATTTATTTATTTATTTTTAATTATTTTTTACTGAGTCATAACTGTGTACAATTATTCAGGCTTGGAGTACAGTGTGCGGGCTTCCCATACAATTGGAGATATTTTTATCAGCCTGATTAATGTAACATTCATGCTATTTTCTCATTTACTATGTGAAAACAATTTTGATCCGTATTTAGAATATTTCTCCTTCCTTCATTTGTAATAGACAGAAGCGAAAATGAGACCCAGGTTACATTATACACAGAAATTGCTTCATGATTATTGCTGCTCATGTGTTCTTGTTCAATTGGAAAGCAAAATGGTCCCAATTTGATGATAATTCACATACATGCAAGCACATGACTACACCACACATACATATATATGTATGTGTGTATGTGTAAATACACATACACACATATATATGTATGTGTGTATGTGTAAATCACTAAAGTAATAACAGTGGTTCACAGGTTCACTGGATAGTGGGAATAAAGCATTTACAATTTTTCTTCCTTATTTTCTATGATCAATGTTACATTTATAATCAAGAAAATAAGGCATTATATACTATTCCAAAAATCACAGTGGACTAGGAGTCAGTAGAGCCAGCAAGAACGACCCTCATTTCTACCAATAGCAAAACCTCAAGCAAGCCACTTAATTTCTCTAAGATTCATAAACTAGAAAATGTGAAGGCTGATTCCGAATGGCTTCAAAAGAATTGTTGCAAGGATTAGAGAATTAATGTACAAAGTGCTTTTTAAAGTACATGCAAACCTGTGACAGTATTTTTGCTATATAATAGTTAAGGTTATTACTTGGGAACAAGAATAGTTTGTGAAGCTCTGCTGAATCTAGCAAAGATTTGAGCAATAGTTTCTCTAAAAATAAATAAGTCCTTGAATTCAAATCTTTAAAATGATATGGCTTCCTCTGGAAAGTTACATAATGCTTTCACTATCCTAGATATTTACTATCAGACAGGCATCAACAGAGGGACCATCAGAGGTATTAATGGGTTTAATCATTATTAAGTTAAAGGGCAAAGAAGAAAGGAATATAAAATACTTGGTTGAGACATCATATTTCTTCCCAGATATAAAAGTAACAAGACATAGTATTAAGTAACAAAGGTGGAATGCCCCCCAAAGGGAAAAATTAGTCTCTTTTTAAAAGTGTTTTTATAGGCATATTTTTATTTTGATTCAAAATGTACACTTTCAACCTTTTAATATACTGAGTTATTAAGGAAGAGAAGATGGGCTCAAAGAAGCTGAGACATAAAGCTGCAGAAGAAGGGTCAAGGGGAAGGGTAAGTATTTTTTTTTTCAAGAAGCATGACTATCTTTTCCATTATTCCAGACTTTTCTTCAGAGACCACATTAAAAATTTTGTTTTATTTTTCTTAAAAACAATAGACAGACAAAAAAGAAATTTTTGCAGAGAATGAGATCAAATTTAAGTTTTAAGTGAGAAATAAGTGGAATAATGCCTTCCATAAAAACTGAAGGCTTAAGGAATGTGCCACCAATGCCTGTATTCTTCAGCATTCTAATTAGAAAAGAATGTTGAATTTTGTCGAATGCTTTTTCTGCATCTATTGAGAGGATCATATGGTCTTAGTTTTTTGCTCCTGTTGATATGGTGAATTATATTTATGGATTTGCATATGTTAAACCAGCCTTGCATCCCTGGGATGAATCCTGCCTGATCATGATTTATGACTTTTTTAATGATAAGCTGTAATATATTTGCTAGGATTTTATTGAGAAATTTTGCATCTATATTCATCAGTGAAATTGGTTTGTAGTTCTCCTTTTTAGTTGGGTCTGTCCCTGGTTTTGATATCAAGGTGTTGTTTGCTTCATAGAAAGTGTTGGGGGAAGATTTCTTCCTCCTCAAGTTTTTGGAATAATTTCTGCAGTACGGGAATAAGCTCTTCTTTGAAGGTTTGATAGAATTCTGTCATGAAGCCATCTGGAACAGGGCATTTTTTTTTGTTGGGAGATTTTCATTGTTTCTTTGATCTTAGTGCTTGAAATTGGTCTATTCATAAAGTCTATTTCATCTTGATTAAGTCTAGTAAGTGGGTACGATTCCAAGTATTGATCCATTTCTTCTACAGTGTCAAATTTCTGGGCATAGAGTTTCTTGTAGTATTCAGAAATAATCTGTTATTTCTCTGTGGCATCTGTTGTTATTTCTCCTTTGTCTTTCCTGATTGAGGTTACTAGAGATTTTAATTTTCTATTTCTAGTAAGTCTGGCCAAGAGTTTATCTATTTTATTTACTTTTTCAAAACAACAACTTTTCGTTTTATTAAATTTTTGAATCTTTTTTTGTTTTCAATTTCATTAATATCTGATTTAATTTTAGCTATTTCTTTTCTTCTATTTGGTTTAGGGTTAGATTGGTCTTCTTTTTCCAGTTCCATAAAGTGCTATGTGAATGTTCTGATGCATTCACTTTCTTGAAGATACACCTTTTTTGAAGGTACACCTTTTGGGGATGGGACACAATTATAAGAGGTCCTAATCTAACAAAAGCAATCAATGTAACCTGGTTCTATGTACCCTCATTGAACCCCCAAAAATAAAAGAAAAAAGAAAGCAGAAGGCTATGTGTTTAAATGATACATAATAATTACATACAGGATACAGTATGGTTTATGATACATATATAGAATGTATAATGATCAAATTGTAGTAGTTAGCATATCCATCACCTCAAATATTTATCATTTCTTAATGTTTGGATAATTCAAAATCCTCTCTTCTATCTATCTGAAAATATAAATTATTGAATTATAGCCATCTTACAGTATGGAACACTGGAACTTATTTCTCCAAACTGATTTCATATCCACTAACCACCCTTTCCTCCTCCCTTTGCAGCATCTAACAACCACAACTCTACTCTCAACTTCTGAGCTCACCTTTCTGTACCTGCCACATGAGTGAGAAGGCATGGCATTTATCATTTTATGGCTGACTTATTTTACTTAACATAATGTCCTTCAGGTTCATGTTGACAAAATGATATTTCACTTCTTTATGGCTAAGTGGTATTCCATTGTGTTTATATACCACATTTTTTTCATTCATTTGTTGATGGACATTTGATTCCATATCTAAAGTATTAAGAACCCTTTCCTTTGGATAAATACCCAGTGGTGGGATTGCCGGACCACTTATTTATTTATTTATTTATTTTCAGGCAGAGCCTCAACTATCACCCTGGGTAGAGTGTCATGGCATCACGGCTCACAGCAACCTCAAACTCCTGGGCTTAAGAGATTCTCTTGCCTCAGCCTCCCAAGTAGCTGGGACTACAGGCACCCACCACAATGCCCAGCTATTTTTTGGTTGTAGTTGTCATTGTTGTTTGGCAGGCCCATGGTGAATTCAAACCTGCCAACTTTGGTGTATGTTGCTGGTGCCTTAGCCACTTGAGCTACAGGCGCCGAGCCAAGGACCACATATTTTTATTTTCAGTTTTTTTGAGGACTCTTCAAACTGTTTTGAGTAATGGTTATACTAATTTATATTCCACCTGACATGCATAAGAGTTCTCTTTTCTCTCCATCCTCATCATCATTTGCTGATAATGGCATTCTAACTAGGATAAGATGATATCTCATTGTGATTTTGATTTGCAGTTCCCTGATGATTAATGATGTTAAACTTTTTATATATTTATTGGGTATTTGTATGTTATTTTTCGGGAAATGTCTATTCAGATATTTCCCCCTATTCTTTAATGTGATTATTGGGTTTTGCTATTGAGTTGCTTGTATTTTCTAGATATTAATCCCTTGTCAGATGGATTGTTTGCAAATATTTTCTCATTCTACAGATTTTCTCTTTACTCTAGTGATTGCTTCCTTTGCTATGCAGAATCTTTTTAGTCTGATATATTTGTCCTTTTTAATTTTTGTTGCCTATACTTTGGAAGTGTCATCCATAAAATCTTTGCCCAGTCCAATGTCCTAAAGCATTTCTCCTGTTTGCCTCTAGTAGTTTTATAATTTCAGGTCATAGATTCATTTCTTTAATCCATTTTGAATCTTTTTTTTTTAATATGATGAGAGATAGAGGTTTAGTTACATTTTTCTGCATATGAATATTAGTTTTCTTTGCACCATTTACTAAAGAAGCTATCCTTTGTCAAAAAACAGTTGGCTATAAAAATGAAGATATATTACTGGAATCTCTATTTTGTTCCTTTGGTCTATGTGTCTGTTTTTATACCAACAAAATGCTGTTTAGGTTACTATAGCTTTATTGCATATTTTGAAATCCGATAGTATGATGCCTCTGGTTTTGTCTTAACAAAAACCTAATCAATAGAACAAAGGAGGTGAGAATCACCCTCTGTTCTATTCTCATCCAATTATTGTTGGAGTATTGTGTTTATTTCCAAGGGCTAAGGCCTAAAGTGTGGGAGGGAACAGAGTGGATCCCCTAGGCAGGATTACCTCTCTAGTGTGAGACTTAGAACCAATGTCCTATCAGAATCAATTGAACTTATGGAGATGTTTACTTAGAAGAAAGACAGTGCTTGATCACTGAAGTTTAGAAATTGAAGGACTGCCTAGACTTCTGATCATCTCAGAGGGCAAATGAGCTTGATGCAAACTTGGGAAATAAAATACATACATTTTACTGCTTTCATTGGGTTATTCCTCACCAGACCATGATTCTCAAAAATATAAAATCAAGATTGAGAAATCCTAGTATAAAATACTCTAGGAAAAACTTAAAATGAAAATGGATACAACTAAGTAATTTAACCTGAAAACATACTTCTGAACCAGGAATAAGTGTTCAAGCAAAACACCAAGTTTTAAATTATTTATGTAGAGATAATCCCAGAGTTACAAAAATCTAAAACAACACGCTATACTTATTTAACAAACAAAATAGAAGTGGGTAAAACATTCCTTAGGCAGAATTGCTTTTTGTGGCATAGAAAACATAAAAAAAGTACATGAATATTTTTATTCCTTCAAGCTATATTCTGTTAATAAAAAAATTTTCAATAAAACTAGCTTCTGTATTAACAAGAGGGCACCCTTAATATGCCAATGCTATCAGAAGAAAAGATATGTAATTTTTATGTAGAAAATATCTGTAATTTCCTTTATACTTTTGTCAAATACCATTTTATCTATAACTTACAGTACTAAAATATAAAATGTCAATTAAGGTATACATTTTATAACTTTTTATTGTGTAAAACATATACATCATAGCATTTTGTCAATTTTTAAATACATATTTTGGTGGCATTATTATATTCACATTGCTATGCAACCATGATCACTATTTATCTCCACGATTTTTCATTTTAAACTGAAACACTGAATGCATTACATAATAAATCCCCAGCTTCTGGTAATCACTTTTCCTCCCCTATGTCTATAAATTTAACTACTTTAGGTATTTCATATGAGTAGAATCATACAACATACGTCCTTTTGTGTCTGACTTATTTTAGCTGGTGCATTGCTTTTAAGATCCATTTTGTAGGATGTATCAGTTTCTTTTTTTTCTATTTTGCGACAGAGTGTTGCTCTTGTTGGCTAGAGTTCTGCCACATCAGCCTAGCTCACAGCAGCCTCAACCTACTGCTGGGACTAACAGGCAGCTGCCATATCACATGACTAATGTTTCTATTTTTAGTGGAGATGGAGTGTAACTCCTGCTCAGATTGGCCTCAAACTTCTGACTTCAAGGAATCCACCCGCCTCAGCCTCCCAGATTGCTAGGATTACAGGTGTGAGTCACTGCACCTGAACTACAATTTCATTTTTTGATTAGTCCATATAATATCTCATTGTACATATATAGCATGTTTTGTTTATTCATCTACCATTAGACATTTCAGTTGTTCTACCTCTTGGCTATTGTGAATAGGTTGAACAAATGTGAATGTATAATATTGGCTCAAGTCCCTGATGTTAATTATTTTGGGATACACCAAAAAGTAGAATTGCTAGTTTATATGGTAAAACCATGCTTAACTTTTTTTGGAAACTGCCATAATGTTTTTCATAGTGACTGGATCATTTCACAATCCCACCAGCAGTGTACAAGGGTTCCAATTGCTTCATTTCCTCACCAGCACTGTATATATATATAATAACAACCATCCAAATGTGTGTAAAATCATAAAGGGTATTTTAAGCTGTTGGTAGATTTGAGTTTTTAGAAGTTATAGCATATGTCACATGTGTGATTATATTAAGTTCACATATTAAATTTTGACAAGAATATGTTATATTATGCTGGAAACGTACTTGCAAAAAAAATTTGTAATTTTCTATGTTATTTTCCTTCTATTTAAAGTATTTGACAAGTTTGTATGGCCCAAGTGCTCCAAATACTATCAGTTATCAATAATTTCTTTCTGTAAGTCACTTGGGAGCTAGAGCTGTGAGTTCTGGACAAATTTTTACCAAAAGAGGGATATGTAACCTTAGACAAATTCATCTTGTCTCCCCAAGGCTTACATTTACTTGTAAAGGCCTAGACTACATTTTCAATTACTCTTAAAGCAAAGACAAGTTCCTCAACCCAAACTTTCAAGGTCCAGTACAATCTTCCTAACTGGTGTCTCCAGCCATCACCCCACACCAACTTCTTATTTTTTTTAATTGCAAATTAATATGAGAGCACAAATTTTTAGGTTAGCATGTTCTTACTTCCAAGGAAAAGTTCAAGCTATAGAAGAGACCTTCACCCCAGGGGTGTGCTGAATACACTTGCACTGTGCACATTAGGTGAGATCCTACCACCAAATGCTCCCCCTCCAAATACCTTCTTCCTTCCCACCCTTCTCTCCCTCTTCACTCCTCCCCTCTTGCTACACTATTTTTGTGTTTTATCATTTGTATGAGCATGTAATTGTTTATATATTGGTTTCATATTAGTATCAAGTACACTGGACATTTCTTTTTCATTCTTGAGATACTTTACTAAGAAGAATGTGTTTCAACTCCATCCAGGTAAACATAAAAGAGATAAAGTGTCCATCATTTCTAATGGTTGAATAGTATTCCATGGTATACATATACCACAATTTGTTAATCCATTCATAGGATGATGGACATTTGGGTTGCTTCCACGACTTGGCAATTTTGAATTGAGCTCCAATAAACATTCTGGTGTAAACGTCTTTGTGGTAAAATTATTTTTGTTCTGGGTAGATACTTAGTAATGGGATTGCAGGATCAAATGGAAGATCAACTCTTAGTTCTTTGAGAATTCTCCATACTTCTTTCCATAAAGATTGTATTAGTTTGCAATTCCACCAGCAATGTAGAAGTGTACTCTTCTCTCCACATCCAAGTCAGCATCTGCAGATTTGGGATTGTGATGTGGGCTAATCTTCCTGGACTTAGGGGATAACTCAGAGTGGTTTTGATTTACATTTCTCTGATGTTTAAAGATGATGAACATTTTTTTCTTGTTTGTCAGCCATTTGTCCATCATCTTTGGAGAAGTTTTGGTTCAAGTGTCTTGCCCACATTGAAATGGGATTGTTTTCTTTTCTTATTGTTTGGGTTCTCTATTGATTCTAGTTATAAGCCTTTTGTCAGATTCATAACACATAAAAATCTTCTCACGTTCTGAAGGTTGTCTGTTTGCTTTGGTTGTGGTACCCTTAGCAGTGCAGAAGCTTTTTGGCTTGATCAAATCCCAGTTCTTTATTTTTGATGTTGCTACAATTACCTGTGGGGGCTTCCTCATAAACTCTTTTCTCAGGCCAATAATTTCAAGTGTTTTCCTCACAGTCTCCTCTGGAATTTCTATTGTTTTCTATCTTAAACTTAAATCTTTTATCCAGTGAGTATCAATTTTTTTTTTTTTTACTGGTGAAAGATATGGGTCCAGTTTCAGTCTTCTACATATGGTTAACCAGTTCTCCCAACACCATTTGTTATAGGGATTCTTTTCCTCAGTGCATACTTTTGTTAGGTTTAAAAAGATCAAGTGGAAACATGTGGCTGGGTTCATCTTTAGATTCTCTATTATTTTTTGAGACAGAGTCTCACCTTATCACCCTTGGTAGAGAGGAGTGGCATCATAATTCATAGCAACTTCAAACACTTGGGCTCAAGCAATCCTCTTGCCTCAGCCTCCCAAGTAGCTGGGACTATAGGCACCCACCACAACATCCAGTTATCTTTTAGAGACAGGGTCTTGCTCTTGCTCAGACTGGTCTTGAACTAGTGATCTCAAGTAATCCACCTGTCTCAGCCTCTCAGATTGCTAGGAAAACAGGCAGAAGCCACTGTGC
This sequence comes from Perodicticus potto, assembly GCA_963574655.1. NCBI lineage: Eukaryota > Metazoa > Chordata > Mammalia > Primates > Lorisidae > Perodicticus > Perodicticus potto. The sequence goes on along the minus strand of CAUYRH010032094.1, from coordinate 3,327 downwards.
CTGGCCTAGATTCTCTATTTTATTCCATAGATCTATGTGTCTATTTTTGTGCCAATACTATGCTGTTTTGATCATGGGAGTACATTAAATCTGTAGATTGCTTTGGGTAGTATGGACATTTTAACAATATTGATTCTTCCCAGCCATGTGCATGATATGTTTTTCCATTTGTAAAAGTCATCTATTTCTTTTCTCAGGGTTTCATAGTTCTCTTTACAGAGATCTTTCACATCCATTGCTAGATGAATTCCCAGGTGTTTCATCTCTTTTAGAGCTATTGTAAAAGGTGTAGAGTCTTTGATTTTGTTCTCAGCTTGACTGTTGTTGGCATATATGTAGGCTACTGATTTGTGGGTTTTTATTTTGTATCCCAAGTAGCTGCTATGGCCCATGGTTCTCTTCAAAGAGCTTTATAGTTGAGTCCCTAAGGTTTTCCAGGTAAAAAATCATGTCATCTGCAAAAAGTGAGAGTTTGACCCCCTCTGTCCCCATTTGAATACCTCTAATCGCCTTCTCTTGCCTGACTGCAATGGCTAAGATTTCTAACACTATGTTGAATACCAGTGATGACAGTGCACACCCTTGTCTAGTTCCACATCCGGGTGGAAATGCTTTTGGTTTTACTTCATTCAATATGATATTGACTGTGGGTTTGTTGTAGTTGGCCTCTATCAGTTTAAGAAATATCACACCTAAGCCTATTTTTTAAAAAGTATTCTTATGAAAAGATGCTGGATATTATCAAAAGCATTTTCTACACCGATTGAGACAATCATATGGTCTTTGTTCTTGATTTTATTTATGTGGTGCATTATATTTATGGATTTATGTATGTTGAACCAACTTTGCATCCCCAGAATAAAATCCACTTAATCCTGGTTTATAACTTTTTAAATGTATCATTGAATTCTGTTTACTAAGATGACCAAAATTCCACCATACCTATTAATTCTCTCAATAAATGTGAATGGCTTGAATTCTCCTCTAAAGGGACACAGGCTTAGGAGAGCAGGGTTGGCACACCTTTGGTGTGTGGGAATTAACCACAAAATGAACTCTACCTAACTAAATCAAATATTTTGACCTGGTTGCTTATAACCTCACATTAACCTGAAATAAATTTACTTAAAAATTAGAAAAAATAAAATTGGCAACATCCATAGCTCAGTGAGTAGGGCACCAGCCACATACACTGAGACTGATGGGTTTGAAGCCAGTCTGGGCCAGCTAAACAACAAAGACAACTGCAACAAAAAAATAGCCAGGTATTGTGGTGGGCACCTGTGGTTCTGGCTACTTGGGAAGCTGAGACAGGAGAATTGCTTGGGCCCAAGAATTTGAGGTTGCAATAAGCTGTGATGCCATGGCACTCTGCTGAGGATGATGTAATGAGATTCTGTCTCAAAAAAAATTTTTAAAGTTATATGATGGGGAAAAAAAAAAGAAAAATCACAGGGTAGCTGACTAGATTCAAAAGCTGAAACCAGATATCTGTTGCCCCCAAGAAAAATACCTAACCTTAAAAGATAAAATAAGACTCAGGGTGAAAGGATGTAGAACAGTAATATAGACAAACAGAAAGCAGAAAAAAGCAGGAGTTACAATGTTATTTGTGATACAGTTGGACTTAATCCAACAAAAATAAGGAAAGACAAGGATGTACACTATATACTTGTCAAGAGAAGCACACAACATGAAGATATTTCAATAATTAACATTTATGCACCCTAACTGAATGTGCCTCAATATAAAATAAACCCTAGTTGATCTGAAGAATGTCATATCTTCCTTCGCTATAATAGTTAAAGATTTTTTTTTTTGAGACAGAGCCTCAAGCTGTCACCCTGGGTAGAGAGCCATGACATCATGCCTCACAGCAACTTCCAGCTCCTGGGATCAAGTAATTCTCCTGCCTCTGCCTCCCAGCCAGCTGGGACTACAGGTGCCCACCACAATGTCCATATATTTTTTGGTTGCAGCTGTCATTGTTGTTGGTGGGCCCAGGCTGGATTCGAACCTGCCAGCTCAGGTATGTGTGGCTGGTGTCTTAGCCACTTGAGCCACAGGTGTCAAGTCTATAAAAGGTGAAGATTTTAACATCCCTTTGGCAGTGCTGTAAAGATCCTTCAAGCAGAAATTAAACAAAGAAATAATGGACTTAAACAGAACCCTAGAACAAATAGACGTAACAGATATACAGAATATTTCATCCTTACAAAACTGAATACACATTCTTCTCATTAATCCATGATCATCCTCCAATATTGATCATGTCTTACCTCATGTAAGACACAAGTCTAACCTCAACAAATTTATAAGAAAAGGAATTATTCCTTGTATTTTCTCAAGTCATCATGGGATAAAAGTTGAACTCAATAGCAACAGAAATCTTCATACTGAAATTAAATCATTGAAATTAAATAACCTTACATTGAATTGTAACTGGATCAAAGATGAGATTAAGAAGGAAATCATTATATTTCCATAAAAAAATAATAATGAAGCCACAAACTATCAAAATCTGTGGGATATTGCAAAGGCAGTCCTAAGGAGGAAATTTACAGTGTTAGCAACCTTCACCAAGAAAACAGAAAGAGTGCAAGTCAATAGCCTAATGAATCATTTTAAGCAACTGGAAAAGTAAGAACAATCCAACCCCAAACCCAGCAGAAGAAAAGAAATAAACAAAATTAGAGCAGAATTAAATGAAATTGAAAAACAAAAGAAACATTGGAAGATCAAGAAAACAAAAAGTTGAATCTTTGAAAGGATTAATAAAATTGACAAACCTTTGGCCAGACTAAAACCAGAAACAGAAAAGTAAGATCTGTAGTAACTTCAATCAGAAACCATAAAGGGGAAATAACAACAGATACCACAGAAAGACAAAAGATCCTCAACAATTACCACAAAAATCCCTATCCCCAGAAATATGGAAATGTAGAGGAAATGGACCAATACCTGGAAGCATACCACATTCCTAAACTCAACCAGTAAGAATTAGAAATTTTGAAATTTTGAATAGATCCATATCAAGCACTGAAATACCACGAACTATACAAAATCTCAAAAAAAAAAAAAAAAAAAAAGGCCTGGGCCAGATGGTTTCACAGTAGAATTCTACCAAACTTTCAAAGAGGAAAATATTGTGTAATCCTATATTGTGTAATCTATTCCAAAACATAGAGAAGTAAGGAAACCTGCCTAACATGTTCTTTTTTTTTTTTTACATTCAACTATTTTTATTTTATTTTACATATGCACACAAATGAGCAGAATGCTTACATAAAAATTAGAAAAATTTTAAGAATTTACTTCACCAATGTA
>CAUYRH010032092.1:0-58751 GCA_963574655.1 Perodicticus potto | reverse complement strand
TTTTTTGGAATTATCTTTTATTTTGATTTATAAATGTTAGTTGTCTATTTTTTGAGACTTTGGAAAAAAATAATAAGAAGTTAATTGATGACTCCATACTGAACCTCAGAGTCAAAGCATTCTATAATAGACATACTCTTATTTAACAATGTGAATATTACTTTCTTTGCAATTACTATTATTATTATTGCTTAATACTTTATTGCAGCAGTTGTCTGATTTCTTTTCTGAATGTATTTATCTTCATTCGTTCTTTGCAAGGTTTTTGTTTCTAGTCCTTACCTTAAGCATTGTTATTGTTGTTAAATTTTAAGCCTTTTTAATTTTGTGGAGGCAAAAAGTGGAAACCTAATAAACACATGTATATGTAAAAATATAAAAAAAGAATGGTTCTTCCATGTGATGAAACTCTATGCAGAAGGAAAAATGAATAAAATTGATCTACATGTACTGACACAGAAGGAATTCCAAGATATTCTATTATGTAAAACAAGTTGTAGGACAACACACATAGTACTACACCACCCCTTTTTGTCTTTAAAAAATGTGTGTTAGCAAATTGCATGCATCAGAAATGGTCTGGAAGGATTCACACCAAATAAAAACAATGGATATTTCTGGGAAGAAAAAACTGAAGAGGGGTATTATGGGGAGAGAAGGCATTATAAAAAAAATGATCATCACTTTCGCTTTATACCCTTCTAAGTTATTTAAAGTTTTATTGTAAGAATACTTTCATTTACTACTAGTATCGTATTAAAAAATTAAAAGATGATAAATGTCACTGTTCCTCTTCATACTCTTTTGAAAATTACTGCCTTTTTCTAACACATAAGAACTTCAGGAAGTGACTGGTGGATGAATGATGAATATGGATCCTTCTCATCAGTCCCAATGAGGAAAAGTTGCTTCGTGTTATTTTCCCTTCTGCTGGCAGCAATGTTCAGGATTTGCAAGTGCTCGATACATGGGAAGAATAGGCTCTTCTGTGATCTTATCTCTGTGGTATGTTTGGGGAGTGACTCATGCCCCACACATACCTCCGTTTTGGTGGTCACAGAGCTCCTGTTCCACCTCAGTTCTTTCATCTTCAGGATTGAGGTACCATACACTGTCCTGAGTCTCTGTCAACACTGTAAGGAGGAAAATTGCAAGCAATTATCTAATCTTAGCACAATCCCCAGAATCATCAATGAGCCAATTTCATACTCCCAGACTCCTCCCATCACCCCTCCACATTAAAAAATAAAATAAAGTGAGAGTCCTACTTAAGAGAACTTTTTAGTTATGTTTTTACTTCTGTGCATTCTGTTGGAGATAATTTTTAAAAATTGGAGAAGAGTTGTTGGTTGCCTAAGGGATTGCAGAAGAATGAATTTTTCAGTAAGATCTTATTGAGAGGGTAAAGGTAGCTGAAGGAAATTCAGACTCAGACTTGAGAAATGCCTTTCTGCTGTGGGAGAGCGAAGGGAGCCCAAGTGAGTTGGTGTGAGAGGAGCAGGATACTGGTTGTGTGTTGGACTATGGCAGCCACTGGGAGGGAAGAGTCAGCATCACTAGACATGAAATCTTAAAGGCCCTAAAAATTTGACCAGAGCACCTAAAGAATATCAATATCCCAAAGCAAATCCAGTGATGAATGGGAATCCTATTGAAATCATGGAAAAGAAAAATTTGAAGTTTCTCAAAGTCGGTCATTCTCAATTGATGTCCCTGCACCAGCAACATCAGTATTACCTGGAAAATGTTTTAGAAATGCAAATTCTCGGGCCCACCCCAGACCTCCTCCTTCAGAAACTCTATCCAGCAACTCGAGTTTAATGAAGCCCTAGTCTAGGCAACTGTGATGTAAGCTATAGTGTAAGAACCCCTACTCCAGATCACGGAATGGGGAAGTTTTTTCCCAGATGGTACATATTTAAGTTTTTCCAGGCCATAAAGCCTCTGTCAGGCTGTCCCTGTCCTGTTGTAGGAAAGCAGCTGTAGATAACAACGTGAATGAATGACGGTAGCTGTTTTCTCATACAATGGTATTTACAAAAACAGGAATTTGGCCTGTCGGTTGTGGTTTGCAAATCCTTGTTCTGAATAATAATAAGTGCTACCACTTATTGAGTCTCTCCCATAGAGCAGGTGTGATGCCTTTTATAAATTATCTCATTAATTTTTCCTGCATTCCAGGATGTAGGCATTGTTGTCCCATCTTATAGATGCTGAAATGAGCTTCAAACTTTCCCTAAGGCATGCAATTAGCCAGCCAGGATTCAGACTCCATTTCATTGCAAAGACCATGATGTTTGCATTGATGTTTAAATAAATTTAAACTAATTGCATTGTACCTGTTATTACTAATATTCAATAAGTAAAATTTGATTGACATTTTCTTCTTTTGGTGAGCTGACGTTGTTATTGTTTTAGTTATTGTAAAAACAAATTCTGGGGCACTTTCCTATGGTTGCTAGTTACCTTAGTATCCCGTCTCCATCTTCTGTGTACAATACTTAGTCCCCTATCTGAGAGTTAAAAACGACACCATCATATTGCTAATGAATGGTCCTGTCATAGAGTAATGGCCAGAGGCAGGGCTCCCAAAGAAGGTTGGATAGGGAAATGCCAACAGGGAACACCTGCCACTCTGTGTCATTTCATGCTGAGCACCTCCAGTTACCTGTGAGAGAGAGAGAGTTGCCCTGTGAGGGGACTCGTGATGGCAATGACTATTTCTTGCACACTCCTGTGATCCACACATCACTTTAAGTGCCTGCCTTAGTCCATTTCTGCTGCTATACCAAAATACACAAACATAAACAATAGGAATTTATTTTCTCACACTTCTGAAAGCTGAAAAGCCCAAGACCAAGGTGTCAATAGATGCAGTGGCTACAATTAGGAAACTTTATCTCTGTTTTACAAATGAGTAAGTGTGGGTTTGAACTTGAGTCTGATTTCAAAGCCAGTGAGTTACCTATTATAACACTTGCCCTGAGGACCTCCAGCAGGTACGGGGTCAATCTTTGGCTTTGTACCATCTTTGAAAAACTCAAGTGGCAGCTCCATCAAAGCTGAAATACGTTTAGATCTGTCTGTCTTAGAGGCTCTTATTCCAAGACAAGATTCAGTAAAAAGGAAATCAAGGCCATGAGAAAACACAGAGAGTATAGAAACCTATGGACTTTTTAGTACAATTGTAACTACTTCTTGTTGAGTAGTGCAGAGCTGAAGAGCACACACTGCTTTAGAGCCAGACCGTCTAGGTTTTTAACCCTGAACAGAATATTTTACCTTTCTCTGCCTCCATTTCCTCACCTATGAAATGAGATAATCATATCCACCCCATTGGAAAGTTGGGAGGATTGAAATAATACAAAAGGACTTGGTCAGGCCTGTTACAGTGTCTCCCCACATCCGTTCCCACCTGAATGAACACCTTGCAATGTGGTCTTCAGCTCACTCAGGAAAGGCAGTCTCCTCTCTTCCTGTTCTGTGTGTCAGCACCTCAGTGGGTACCCACAGTGTCAATTTGCCCTTTAGGGTACAGGTGCTTTCCCTTCCCCAGTCTCTGCTCTTGCATGATTGTTCATGCCATGCCCAGCACCCACTTCACTGCAGACATTTACAAAGGCTTTGTTGAACCAAGTGGAATGTCTCCTCACTAAGAGTTTGTTAAGGGAAAGGTAGAAAAAAAAATATTTCTTCTCCTGAATTCTGAAAATCCCAAGGTGTTCTATTTTCTCCCGATCTTAATCTGTAAATTGAGATGTAAATTTACCCAGATACAGTAGATACTCATTAAATGGTGTTTGCCTCTGCAACTCTCCCAATTCTATCACTACTGAACTCATTCTGTAGCAAATCCAAACTCTGATTTCTCTGTTAAACCTGAAAATCTTACTGACTGTTATTATGAGTTGATTTCAAGAGCAAGTCATCATTCCAACATGAGTGCAAAGTGTAAGGCATATAATACACATAAAAATATAATTCGATGTCATAAGGTCATCTCTAATAGCCCCTTGGTTGACACCACGCTGTGGAATAAAATAATTGCTCCAGCAGGCTCTTCCTGAATATAACGTACATAAACAACAGGTGTGCTGGTTAATTGTTTTCTCATCATGGTGCATATTTCACACCCCATAACTCCCAAATGGAATACCAAAAGAATACATAAAATTAAATGATTCAAAGACTTAAAGCGTTTATGGCTTTTAGGATAGAGTGAGAATCCATTGAAATCTATAAAAGGAACAATAATTATTACCATTATTATTAATGTCCCTAAATATGTAATGTTTATTTTTACTTTAAAAATGCACACATCAAACAAAGTTGACAACCTCATGAAATAAGGTATGTACACATTCAAGAAGAGTAAAGCAGTCCATACCCAGCTTTTACAAAAGGAAGTTATCTTTAGTTATCTTTTGCCTCCTTTTAAATGAACAATTGAAAACTCCACACAAGTGCAGCAGTATGTGAAGACATCCTTCTGTTCTTCCCTTGCTGGTGCCAAACTAGCCTTGGCCCTTTGCAGGTGAGCACTGGAGCACGACCACTGGAAGGGATGCATCGGCAGTTATACTTGTTGCCATTTAGTGTCCTCACACTTGTCACCATTTAGTGACCTCTTAGCTGCATGTCCTCCTCTCCACACATTTCAAGCCAGATGAACTTGACTCAGGTTATGTTAAGTGATTTTTAGCACACAAGTGTGTTGTATAAGATTCTTCATTACCATCTGTTGTGGAGCCAACCACTTTGCTGGCATAAATCCATAGAGTTAGCTTCTCCCATCCTGTGATAAGACCAGAGATAGTAGTTAAAATGAAATTTGAGCAACAGTGAAACATGAAACAGCTAGTTAAGCAATCGCCTCCTCTTTTATTGAATTCTACTAATGTTCTCTTTTCCCTCCTGCGTGACTTGTTCTCTTTGCAGTGGTTTGATACTGGTAGCTTTGGGGTCTTTATGGAAAAGCCCTGTCACTACTGAATGCATTCCTATTGACTTTGCTGAGGATGCGAAATAGTGTATTTAGAGATAAAATCAGACACTTAATAATGTAACTGAAGAGGCCATTAATGTTGTAACTCTCCCTGCCCCCTCCTGATTTTTTGTCTTTTCAATTAAGGGCAAAGATGGGAACTACATCATTAAAAAGGCTTGTCATAAACCATGCCATCTCTTATTATCCTCCATTTAATTTTCATTGGATGGTCATCCTGGAAGTTCATATTAAATTTGGTGGCTTACCTTGAGCACACAGTTTCATTAGCCACTCACCTGTGTAGAGACACAGGAAAGGGGAATAATTTGTCTGTGTCCTGTAGGCAGTACAAGGACAACTGTAACATTATGAATTAAAGTCCACTTAACTGCACTTGAAGTAGACAAAGTTAGCTTCAGGACATCATCCCATAGAGATCAGTATTGGTTCAGAGTTCTCTGCTACACAGACCTACTTAATACTCCTTTAGTCTCTCAAATGAGTTCCTTATGGCTGATGATTCAGGTTGACTCACTGAATCAGTCAGGAGAGGGTGGTAACAACCACAAAATCTCCTAGGCTTCAGACGCAAAGATACATTCCTTGCTCGTTCTGCATATCCTTTGCGAGTCAGCAGGAGAGTTGTGCACATCTTAGATACTCAGAAGATGTTGGTGATGGACCAGTGACCATCTCAGATATGGCCAGTCACTAGGTCAGGGAGAAGAGAGCTCTGGTGGGGAACATGGGGGCTATCACTATCATAACACAGCCTATCCTGCCTGTTAAAGTGAGCCAGTATGAAACGTCAGCCAAAAGGACCACTCACAGTTCATTAGCCAGAACTAGTCACAGGTCCCCACTCAAGCACAGAAGGGTCAGGAAGTACAAGTGGACATGTTCCTCTTAGAAAAGAGAGCTTGAAATATGTGTCAGGCAGTGCTCACCGCCACTGTAGTCAAACAACACCCTTCCCCCTTCTGTCCTCTACTTCTGACACTAGAAAACCCTTTCTCCTGGGTGGGTCCACATAGCACAGGTTCTGGCATATGAGACCTAAATGGAAACTCATCCTGGATAAAGGAGGGATAGATCAGCTATAGTTATTCTTCATTTCTCTTCTACCTTCTCCCTACCTGGAAGGCAGAAGCAGACCCAGCATGCACAGCAGCCATGTCGGCATGAGACCTACACAGAAGACGCAGCCCGGGGACAGGAACAGTGTTTCCTGGACCTCATCGGTCTATGCCAGCCTTGAGCTGCCTACTTTTGGACATTCTGCTGTGTGAGAAATATAAACCCCTATAAGCTTAAGTCACCGTAACTCAGGCCTTGGGGGGAGGTGCAGCTGAATAGAATACTGTGATAATTCTTATTTATAATGAACTTTAAACGGAAACATCTCATCCAAAAAGATGTGTTAACCACAGTTACTCTAATCAAATTAAAACGTGGCTCAGAGATTTCTGATACATGACCTTGTTTTAGACTATTTTTGCCAGTTGATCCTTTTGGCTGACGTTTCATGTTGGCTCACTTTAACAGCAGGGTAGGCTGTGTTATGATACGGTGACATGCCCCAAGTTCCCATTGACCACCACCTCTGGATTTCTTACTTTGTGAGAAAAACAAATCCCTGTATGTTTAATCCACTGAAAGTCATTTTTTCTGTTCCTGAAATGTAGGTACAATCCTGATTGATGTAATATTGCTTATTCTTGAATTCAAAAAGATTGTGGACCCACAATCCATAAATGTTTTCAGCGATTTTCTTTTTTACAAAGGAATATCTAGAAAGACAACTCTACATATTATTCTGTTAAAAGTTTCTGGTTTATTTCCAATGGTCAGCTACATGCATCTGGAAAAAAGAAAATACCTACTTAAAATGTTTTTTACAACGTTTCGCTGTCCTTTTTCAAAATTGAAGAACTTTCTCTAAGAAATCCTTTAATAAAAACATAAAGCTTTCATTCACTTATAAAAATATTTAAAGTCTTGTTTTTGAGTCTTTTTGGGGTACTTGGGACACTTAGAGGATAAAATCTGTTGGAAATAAAATGAAGGAAGGGAAGAGAATATAATGTACTTCTGAAAACTTTATAAAAACCTTAGAACTACCCATGAGAATATTGACCTACACGGAGAATTTTACAGAATGTAGCTGAAATCTTCCAAGATGCCAAACACTTTAGAACAGAAACTGTAACTTGCTCAACATTAATCTTGACAGATTCAAGTTTTGTCACGTGAATGAATGAATGCCTCCACTTGAGAATTCAGGACCGTGAACATCCAAATTGAAGTAGGGTGGCTGAAAATTATCTTTATCTCTTTCTTTTTCTGACACTTTTTATCCCATCCTCATTCTCTCTTTACATTTTTAACAGATTAAGTGGATGATTTCAACACCACCAACAAAAAAATCTAATGAGAAGGTCCCTTCCAAATCACTGTCAGATTTCTTGCCCATCCCCATCCGTGCTCCCTGGAAGGACAGCTCTTTGCTTTATGACCATGTATCGATCTCTAATACCTTTCTTGAGCCCTGTCTCATCTTTGCCTCCTACAGGCAAAGGGTGAGAGTTAGATAATAGCATTAATTTTCCAGACATCTGCACATGTTTTAATGGCCTTTTGAAGTTTGGGAATAGTTTCTCCATGAACCCACTCCAGGGCTGAAATGCCATTAAGGTCTAGATTGCAACAGTACGTAACTATCATAGCTGTAGCACTCAGCTTGGCAATGAAAAGAAACCTAGTTTATTTTAGTGAAGATTTAAGTTAACATATATTCCTCATCACATTAAGACCAGTGCCTCCAGCTTCTGGAGGGAAATGGGCAGGACTCAAGATGGCTGAAATCCTCTACCCTTGTTCACAAAGGTGAGGAGTTAGAGCCACGTGAGACAGAAGTTTGGGGAGTAGCAAGGTAATTGGGGTTCATAACCATTTGTTAGCCATAGACCATATTTTCAGATCAGGGAAGCTGATGTTCTGTTTTCAGAATAATGCTTTTAAATGCATAAGATAAAGACATAGGATTAAAAAGGAAACTAATTATGTTGAGATATGGTTACCAAAATATTGAATAAACACACATGACCTAGTAATGCACATGCTTCATTTCTAAAGCATGAAATAACAAGCTCAAGGGGCAGGTCTAACTCAGTTGTTTTTTGTTTTTGTTTTTGATTTTTTGAGACAGAGTCTTGCTCTCTCACCCCAGCTCTATTCCAGTGGCATTATCATAGATAGCTACTGCAACCTCAATTCCTGGGCCTAAGCAATTGCTTCAGGCTCCTAAGTGGCTGGGACTACAGGAGCATGCCACCATGGCCAGCTAATTTTTCCATTTTTTGTGGAGATGGAAGTCTTGCTCCTACTTAGGCTGGTCTCGAACTCCTGGCCTTAAGCACCTCCGACCGCAGCCTCCCGGAATGCTAGGATTATAGGCGTGAGCCACAGCAAGCAACCTACCTTAGTTTTTGAATAATGATGTACATACACAATATTTAGAGACATTTTAAACAACTGTACTGTGACAAGATGTCTGTGATTTCTCTTGGAGAACAAGCCACAAATTTTATACCACTGTATTTTGGTGCCTGCATTCTTAACTGAAGGAAACGCTAAATCTTAGTTCATGTTTAGTGAAACTAAATATTCAGTTTTTCCCCTCCAAGTTTACAGGTGCCCTATATTCTGTCCATGGATCCCTAGACTCCAATGTTAAGACCCCCTGACAATCTGTATTATTCATTTCCTAGAAATAGCAAGTCTATATAGACATGAAACAATTACTTGTACTTTTTCTCCCATGCAAAGTTTAGTATTAACCTTTAGAAAATATTTGTAGGAATATGCTTCATATGTGATGCTATTCCCGACCCTTAGTGAAATGCATGCCCTTAGTTATGTTCTGAGGAGTAGGGATGGGTCTTGTGAAGACACACACTGGTTTTTCTCGTCCCTCTTATAACCACTTGTATAGAGCGAAACAGCCTTGAAGGGTTTTTTCCCTTCTATGCAGAGCTATCTGTCCAGGTGTTGAACCCTACCAGGGACACTGACTTTTTTATCTGCTCTACCCAGCAGACCAGGGTTATCACAAGGATGGTACCTGTTCTATAATCTGATATCTGAAGCCCTCTATAAGGAAAAGAAAATGGCTTCAAGGAGCACTGTGAACATTCTTTTAGAATTCAACATTGGTCTCCTATGGAGCACAGTTTTAAGGAAGAATAAGTTAAAATTAACCCCTTTACAAATGTAAATATCAGAGAATTTCTTAATATTTGAGAGAAGTGAAATTTAAAACCAGAAATTTTTTTTTTAATTATTTCTTGTAGCAAACTAGAGGAACTAATTTAGCTTGTCCCATTACATGGTGATAAAGCAGCATTTGATAGCAGCAGCCTGTGTGATAAAATGATTATGGCAGCAGTGAGAAAGAATCTAATAAGAGAATTGATCTGCAGATTCCAATTCGGTAAGAGCCAGCATCGATCAACATAAATGTCAATAATGAGATCATACTGAGAACTGTCTAATTCCTTTGGATGATTCTGAAGTCTAATGACAGATTCAAGAAGTAAATGTGAAACGGAATTTAAAACTCTCACAATCACTCCATTGATCATCAGTAGACTGCATAGTACTTGGGTGCCACGTGACCCAGTCTTTCTTGATCCTGGATAAAATTAATAAGAATTTGTTAAAGATTTTCATATTGCAAGCCATATGTTACCAGCGTTACATGGTGACAGTATAATAACATTTGTTACTACGCTTAGTAATTATAGTTAAACATTGCAGCTCAAGGAGGGGGCAGGAGAGAATTAACACTCTTATTTATTTGTATCTTTGAGGGGACATATCTAGGCAGTGGAATAGCAAAGGAAACTATCAATTTCCAAGATTGGTCAGGAAAAGTTGTATGGTGTAGAATTTTCTAGTCTTCATTTACCATTTTGTCACACTTTCGTTGAGTGTCTGCCCAGGGTTTTTACTAAGCACTACTCCTTAACTCCATAGTTAGCAAACAAGATAAGTGTCATCAAGCTAGCTTCAGGATCAGAAAAACTGGGGCATATTAAGGCACATAGAGCTGCTAAAAAGCAGGGCAGAAATGTCAGGTGAGTGTGCATAGAGGTAAGGATGTGAATACAAGACACTAGCTCTGCTCACTTTAACCAGAGGTCATCTTGTGAGGGAGACCAATGTCCAGCCTCCCTAATTCCTCTCTGGGTCAGAGCAGGCAGACAGGAAAGGAAATCCATTGAAACAGGCAGGGGCTTAGAGCAGTGGTTCTCAACCTTCTTAATGCCGCAATGTGTTTTCATTGTTAAAAGGGGGTTGTGACCCACAGGTTGAGAACCACTGGCTTAGAGCAATCTGCTCCTGACATTCTCACTGTAAAGTAACCTTGATTCAGCATTGGCAAAGTTGACCTTACCAGAAATATTTGTCCCCCTTTCTCTTTCTTCTGTGTGTTCTGCCTTAGCTGGGCACCCTCTGTTGACTTCACATTTTCTGGAATTTACTACAAAAAGGGTGATTCTTCGATAGAGGTGATTATTGTATTAGTATGCTCTTTCATGACTCATTTCTGGTATGCAGTACCAGGCATTCATTTGGCCCTATCACTAATTAAGGATAAATGGGAGAAAAAAGCAAGCTATTCTGTTATTAAATGATTATGTTAAAATTCAGAGGTCTACCATTACCCCAGTAAACTCAACCAAGGGAACATAACTAGGTCTTTTTGTGATTATGAGATATCTTTCAGAGTCTAATGATAACCATAATAATCAAGGCATCTGACCCGAGCAGTCTCACAGGGGGTTAGAAGGACCTCATCCTTGTTTTAATATTCTGCTATCACCATCTTGAAATTCTTGATTTCTTTTGTACTAAGAGCCCCTATACTGGGCCCCTAAATTATGTCACTGTCCTGACAATACTTCACAGTTTTCAAGCATTAATATGTCCCAAGCACCATAACTAATTGAATCCTTACCACTATCTTATGAATTCAAGAGTTCCTTCTCTTGAATTTCAAATCATTAGTAAGCTCCTGTGAGCCATTATTGTTATTACCCCTAAAAGAAATGAAGACTCAAAAGTAGCTTGTCCTAATCATCCAAAGCCAGGATTTAAGCCCAAGATTATGACACCCATGGCCATTTGCTCACCTGCCTCCCTGGTTATGGATGTCCCAAATGGGGAGGGAAATTAATATGTGAGACTGGCCCAGGATTTATACTGAGTGTTCAAAAAGTAATTATGAAGTCATTATCCTTTCTGTCTTAAATATGTCAGATATAACGGAGGGTTGGGTCCCCTGGATTCCAGTAGATTGAGGCATTTTGGTATTGTAGTGAGCATAGGCACAGCTGTGGACCTGGACTTGGTTCCATTGTAGATCTTGATGACACACTGGGCTTGGTGACTCCTATGAGTCAACCATTGGTTTTCTCAATAAGTGATTCACATTTTACACAATGACTAGATTTTTATGCACTCAAGTTAAAGGACATCTTGCTTCAGTGGTTTTCGGTCTATAGGAAAGGGTTTATGAAAGAAATTTACCATCCCACACCAAATAGCTGAACAATAGAGATTTGTATGTAATAAATGTTTTGAAGCCACAGGAATTATTATCATGAGGCATTTGAGGAAAAATATTTGTCGTCTTTAACCCACAGTCTAAGAAAAAAAAGGTATTGTCTTTAAAATCAGTTAATAACTAATAAGTTTTCAAAGCAAACCCTTAATTTTAAAATAATTACACTTTGGGCATTTGAATTTCTGCATAGTTGCTCAAATGAGTCTAAGATCAGTTTCTTTTCTCTATAATACTCATTCTTTGTAATAGTTATTTATAGATTCGTCACCAATTCCTCTGAAAAATAAGAACTCACTTTTGATATGTATTCTCAGAGGGTGAAATGCCATGATATAAAATGAAAGGAAAGCACAGAGAAAGATTACTTTGCATCTTTGAGGGAAGTTTCTGTCAAAGCAGTTTACAAAAATTAATAAATCTTCTGGGATTTGAAAAGATGGAATAATTTTAGGATTATTGTAACTGGTGAGTGTCTCAGAAGAAAAGAGAGAGATTATGGTATTTATATTTATGCATCAAATATCGCTTAATACCTCACAATTTCCACCCTAGCAGATTAGGAATTTTTCTTCTTCACCATCTTTCTTGGTTCCTAGTTCACAAATTCACGTTTACCAATGTCCAGATGGGCTTGATTAGAACAAATGGGAGTACCTGTAGAGTCTGAAGCTAAAACAGTGGAAACATTGTTTTACGTCTTGTCGGGGATTCGCCCTTTTACTGAATTTTCTGATGCAGTTGAATCCATCATATAAATGTTTGTAATATCATAGCATTGTACTTTTCTTTCAGATATTATAGCCAAGTTTAGTCAATTCAGAAGATTTGCTAAGAAAACTGATGAGAATTTTGAGTTGAAATTCTAACATTATTTCTATCTCAAATCCTGTTTTCAACAGTGTCCCCGAATATGCCTGGAAAAAAAAACCCACAAAATTGAAATTTAAATATAGAATATATTTAGAAAACTAATAGAAAAATAAAAATAAATCCACTTGACTTGATGAAGCCTATGTAATAGCTGGAAACTGCCGTTTGCCAAGAAATGATTTAGCTTCGTGAAATGTATTTTCAGCTAATCCTTTAATGTCTGTTTTACATATTACCCTTCCCACTGTTAATATTGAACAATATTGTAAGCTAGTGATTTTATGCCCTATATTTCAAATTGCTATTAGAAAGCCACATAAATAACAATTTTCGGCTGCTTGTTTTTAATACCATGAGGCATTTCTTACCATGGGGTAAAGTAACAGTGGATTTAAAAAACTACTTTGGGGATAAAGCTACAGGGAAGCTGTGATAGGGATCTGTAGCAACAAAGCCTGTAAGGCAAACTGAAGTAGTAAGTTTAAAACCCCGATAATGCACAACTTTGTATTAACTATCAAGGGAAGTGAGACAATGGGCTTTCATTGAACATGCAGCCAGAGATTGCATTTGCATGATACATCTTTACAAATGTTGTAAAATGAATGGGACTCTAACATCTTGTTCTATTAAAACTAGGACATTGAGCTGTAAAATGCAGATGAGTGCACATCACAAGAGTCATTTTCATCAACACTCTGATCTCTTTTTTTCCCCCAACCCCCATGCCATGAAGTACTATGAGAGTCAATACTGCAGCTTGTGAAAGTCCCAGTGGTTGTGTAATCTCTTAGACTCTAAATTTCATTTGTTCTAATCTTTCCTTTAATAATGTAAGGAGGCACCCATCTTATAAATAATTCCACATGATATTTTTTTGGTTCTCCAAAACACTGACGAGGCATTTTCCCCTTCTTTGGAGGTCACATTCTGTGTTAAGTCTGATTGTTTGATTTTAATATCTCCTCATTACAGTTCCAAGAACAGAGCAGGACCCAGGCATGGTTTCCTGCGACCATCATATGGATAACATGTGAAACCACCTTTGGCATCACAGGAGGACCCACTTCATGTCTTCAGGATTAGCAATTATAACTCTCTAGAGTGCTGGCAGCTCTTTGCACAGTTCTAGTATGCAGGGTAACGGGGACCCTAGATTGACCCTGCCCCCGCCACCCCTTTGTGAAGAAGCTTGCCAAGAAGGTGAAAAAGCTGTTATCAGTGTCCACCGTGTCTGCATTTCCTCTCAAGAACCATCTAAAGTCTCTTCTTCTGGACTTTTTCCTTCTGAACATAGATAAGGGTATTGGAGGCCACAGCCAAGGTCGGCATTAGGAAAAAATGTGAGTGGACAAGAAGTAGAGGGAAGCATGTGTTTCAGAGGGTGTGACAGATTCAGATCTCACCTCTGCTACTCACTTGCTCTCTGTGTGACTTGACCCAAGTTCACGATTGCTGAGACATATGTCTCGCCATTCCTGTCCTTGAATTCACTTTTGTGGTCTTGCTGAACTTTTTTCAGAAAAATATCATTCTCCCTCATCTCGGGACCATTGCATATGCTCTACCCAGGAGGACAGTTCTTTGTTTTTTGGTCCCTCCTATGGCCTGAGTGTTTATGTCTCCACAGAATTTATTTATTGAAATCCTAACTCCCCAGGTGATGGATTAGGAGGTAGGGACTTTGAGAGGTGATTGGATCGTAAGAGTGGAGCCCTTATGAATGGGATAGAGCTCTTATAAAAAAGGCCTTGGAAGGCGTCTTATTCCCCCATAAGGGGCACAGCAAGAGGGTGCCATCTCCAAACCAGGAAGCTGCCCTTTCTGGATAGTCTGCCAGCACCTTGATCCTAGAATTCCTGGCTTCCAAAACTGTGAGAAATAAGTTTCTTTTGTGTATAAGCATCCTATTTTATGATATTGTGTTTTAGCAGCTGAACAGACTGAGACAGCCACCTCACTTGAGTAATCATTTCTTGTTCATGATGTCTCTCAGCTGTGCTAAAACTTAGCTGTGGCATCCATGGGAAAGCCATTCCAGTAGCCATCCACTAGCCCCCTGAGGGCTCACATGGCATAATACCTTGAAGGTATCTGGTCAGCTTGTCTTTTGACGAACACTCTGTTGGCAGGGACTATCTTTGTTCATCACAGTACCCCAGCATCTGTGTCTGGATAAGATGACGTAATGAGAGAAAATGAAGTGCCATAGGAGCAGCCTAAAGTCCGTGTCCAAGGTCAAGTCCTTGACTTACACAGTTACTTAACCCCTCTTATTCCTCAGTTTTCTTATCTGAAGAAAGGATGTGAAACAGTTTCTACAGAAAGGTGATTGCACATAAGGATTAAATAAGAAGCACTTAGCATGTAGTGAGCACTCTATAATGTTCACTCTTTTTCTTCCTAGTTTTATATTCCAGTTAGGTCCAAATTTATGTATGGAATTGTGTTTCACTTAGAAAAAATACAGACATCTAAGAAGAAAACTAAGAAAAAAAAATCAAACAGTACCAACCATCATACATGGTAACAATGATGATAGTGATGACATAATAATTAGGAAATACGTTTTTCAATAAATGAATGATTTTTGAGTCTAGCAAGTGAAGGTGTCATATTGTATTTAAAAGTATTTGTTTTTTAATTCTATGAATTCATTTTATTCCCTAATTTATATTTTATTTTAGTAAACTTTCTCTTAACAAACCATCATTAACCAGATTTAATTGGGCAGAAGTAAAGGTTCATCAACTCTGATGAACACTGTTTATGTGACCGTAGGCAAGATTTTCTAGCTCTATGCCTCAGTTTCTTCTCCTATACGAGAGGGATGATAATAGTTCTTCTTGTGGATTAAAGGCATACTGAAATCTAGTGACCATCAATGCTGTTTCCAATAAGTCTGATAAAAATAGAAGCTCATGTTTTGGGTGTTTTTCCCCCTAATCTCTTTAATTTGGTGAAATCAGAGGGAAAAATTTTCCCCTACGTGTAAAAAACCAAAGCTTTAGAAAGTCAGAACTTTTTTAAAAATAAAGCTTGATTAAAAATGCCATGTAGATAATTTTACAAAACAGCGGGGGCAATTGGAAAGCACTTATTAAAGTACCTGTTAAAGTAATTAGTGATGAAAATGGAAATTTCAGGGCACTTCTGTATATCTTAGATCCCAGAATAGGCTCAGGCTGTGCTGAATCACTTCCTCCCTCAGATCAGATTCAAGAAGCAAAAGGGAAGCTTCAAAGACTCTTAGGCTTGGCAAGCAAGCCCACTCGGGCTCTCCACCTGCCCCCAGGTCTGTTACCCCGCTATGGGAACCCCAACCCTGCCACTTTGCTGTGGCAGCCCAAGTATTTCAGATTGTTTGTTTTGTTTTACATAAAGGGTTCAAACCAAGAGATTTGGAAGCATAGCCATAAGAGCTAAGTTCTATCATACAGAATATTATCTTACACACATTTAACTGTGTTGTTAGCACACTGATACCCCCACTCCCATAGCACTCTTACTATTTCTTATCTCTTTTGTATGTTCTACCTAGAATTCTTATGTTTTTTCTATTTTCTTGTTTTTGTGTTTGGGCTCCTCATGGATATGGTAAGTTTAAGTTACTTCAGTCAGCAGTCTAAGCTGCAGAAGCCCCAGATAAACTTCCTAGTCACCAAACAAAATGCTGCTTTATTAGGCAGCCACTAAAACTGAGGAACAAGAGGGGATAACCTGGTTCTTGTGGTAGCAGGGACCCTTGAAGAAGGTTTTAGCTATAATTACAAAATGATTGTTCTGAAAGCCTTGTATAACTTCAGATTCTAGAAAAAGTAGAAAAGAGAATATAGAACCATATCATTTGCCAAGTCACCATCTAGAATGCACTAAGGGCACCTAAAGATTGATATGCAAGAAAGTTTAAAAGTCGTCGTGGAAAATAATAATTACAGCAGAATTGGTACAGATGGATTAAAATATTAGTTGTAAAAATTTCAGACTCCATACTGAGATCAAATTATGATGGATGTATTTTTTTTAAAAGAGAACTTTGGAAAGGCACATTCTTTGTGTCACGTCAGCAGAATGGCTGAGATGCAGATATTATGTTTTATCTTTATATCCCAAAATGGAAATAATGGCATAATTAATTAAACATCAGCTTTTATCCAAAAAGATTTTGTCCTGGACTCAAATTTTTATTAATCTAAGACATGACCATATAATACTCAGTTATGAATATGCAGTTATATAATATTCAGTTTTATAATAAATTTATAATGGAATAGAATGAAACCTGTGAAATGTGAACTCAGGGATGTGCCACAGTCTCTCTTGATGGAATTTGGAAGGGCTGAGGAAAAAATCGCATTTCTGAATATGGCAAAAATGTAAGTCTAGTACATGAATAAGGCAAAATTTTGAGGGCTGTTTTTGGAAGATCATTTGGTGATTAAAGCTTCCATAAAAAATTATTTTTATCAGGCTCCAAGCAATTTTAGAAAATTTCTTTGAACTTCCTTTTAGAGATCGTTATGCATATCTGTGAAAAATGCCGTGTCACCCAACAGAAGTAACAAAGCTTATTCATTCACCTGGTTATGTCTGATTCAGATACATATTAAAAATATGTCTTTTAAATATATGTCAAATCTGCCAATGTTTTCCACTTCTATAACAGAAGATACCCAGAAAGGTGAACTCAGAAAATTGCAGGCAGTTAATATCACAAGATTTTTAGGAAAATTCACGCCAACCCACTGCAGGTTTACTTCAGTACTTCAGTACTAGGCTCAGACCAGCCTAAGACTGGGTGGAAGGAGCATAAAGAGGCTCGAGGAAGCTTTCTGGAAGCTGTGAGGGGAGAATAGCTCTCCAAAGTGGAGACAGACTTGAAGACAAAACTAAAGCTGAAAAAGCAGTAAGTTCTTCATCCTAGGGTGAAAGCAGCCTGGTATACTGGGTGCTAGATTTGAGAGAAGGTGATCCCTAAACAAGGCCAAGTCCAAGTTAGCAATCAGCCAGGATGGTAGAGGGTAGCAGAGCTCAGCAGGATAGTGGGTGGAAGTGAACCAGGGCAGCTGCCTGCATTCCCTCTCCTGGGGCAGGTGCTGAATAGTTAAAACTTTTTCTTTGTATAAATATTTTGTTTTTAATAGTTATGGGGGAGAATAATTATTGCATGATTCTGGTATTTCATTAGTTCACCAAATTTGAAGGAAAAGAAGAAAGCCATGGTTAAATGATTCTTTTTACACTTTATTTCTAAAGCTGTCTTAATAACTTCTGAAATCCTGACATGAAAAAATTCTCACATTCCTTTCAACCTTTTAGAAGTACATTAGTGAATACAGAAGCTGTTCATCACTTTTTACTTGACTTGTCCAGTGTGGTTTCCCATGCTACCCCAACTTTTTAGATGCAGATATGTTTATTAATCTCACCTTGTATCACTGCACAAAAAGTAAATGTCTTTCTGGCTCTAGAAGTCACTGCCTCAAAGTTAAGACATTATCATGGTGCTCAGTAAAAACCTAGACAGAGAATTCTGTAAAACATAGCAAGCCTTCACTGAGCATCTGAGGAATGAAACGTAGTGGAAAACTCTGGCCTACCAGCCCAGTTCTGAAAGATTCAGGCATACCTGAGTCTCCAGGTATGTTAACTGGAGACCTGCAGAAACAATCACTGCCACCCTGAAGGAGCTGTGCCACCTTCATCCTGGTGGATAAGATTGGCCAGTTCTTGCTACAGTCTTACTCATATGGATCACAACCAATGACTAATTTGTACCTTATAAGAAATGACCCACATCCAGCTCTCAGTTACGACAGGAAATTGGTGTAAGGCTGTGTGGATTTCAGCATACTATCTTGTTTGTTGTCCCCGCTTACTGTGACGATGCCTGTCTCTACCTGTGGTAGTGGATTAAGCAGCCACTTCTGTCTTTTGAAACACTGAGGTCTGAGAGAGACATTCAATTACATTCCTGATGTCCTATAAAGCTTGTAATTTGGACAGGGCAGGAACTTAGGTCTCTTGGCCCTTGCCTCAGGACCTCTCCATTTCTCCCTCTCCCACACAGACCTTACTGTTTCAGTAAAGGGAACTGACCCACTTGGATAAAAACTACTGCAACATAACATCATTTAGAAGGCTGGGTTTTTACATACAAATATTCAGGCATTGAACAAAAGGATGACATCATACATCTGAGAAGAAGTGAAGTGCAGTCATGAAGTGAATAAGAAGTCAGATAGCTGACCTATAGCGCATTCTTCCCCCAGCTCACGTGGCATACCACTCAACATCATTTCTTCTGCTGAATGTCATTTCCCATAACTTCTTGTACTGTCTGCATATTGATAAGTATAGCCTTAGCTCTCACAATACTCTATTTCTTTTGATACGTTTTCAATCCTTTAAACTTACATAATGGTGGAAAAATATGAAGACATCTTTTTGTTTATAGACCACAACAATCATTAATTGGGTACTTACTGAGTATGACACATTGTGTTAGGCCCTAGGGTTTAAAAGATGAGAAAAATTATGTCTCCCCCCGCCCCATGAAACTCAGATTCCAGAGAGAACTTGAGATAAGCATTATAAAATTGGTTCAGAAACAGTGGTTCTGGTTATCTACTGCAGTCTTAGCTCCCTTGGAGAAATCTGAATTTTCAAAGCAACAGGGAGCCGATTTAGGACTTCCTCTCTTATGGAAGTATCTCCACACACACAAATTGAGAGAAGCAAGGGTATTGGTGTGAGGTGACCAGTGATTTGAAGGTCCACCCACGACAGAAGAGTGGAGCCCTTAGGGCTACCATCGTGCTCATCCCTCAGTAGGTGATGAATAAAAGTTTGTTGAGTGACCAACCAACCAAGTACACAGGGCTCTCACAGAAGTTCGGCCTAAAGAGAGTCAGATGGGAACAGAACAGATGTGTTTCATTTGGTGTTTATGTATGGTCCTTGCTGCCAACATGACAGATTGGCTGGGACAAAGTGACCTGTGGGTCCAGCCCTGTTCTCTAAGATGATCCTAATGTTACTTAGTGGCAAAGACTCTAAGAAATTTCTTGGATTAGCATGAGTATGCAGCAGGGCTTCTCCAGGGAGGAAAAAGAGTAGAAAAACTTTTCAGAGGTGAGACAGGCGTGCTTAGCCACATTATTTATTTAATTAGATCTTTTTTAGTGTTTGAAGTCACAAAAATTGTAACCAAGACAAACCAGCCTATAAGTACCATTTTTAAAATGTCATCAGCCTAGCAGAAACATTAGACGAGTTTTATTGTATTTGCAATTAAGCAGATCAAATTTAATGTCCACAGAAAAGCCTTAGTAATTAGTACAAAGATTAATATAGTGAAATGTCTCTGGTTTAGCATGCCTCCCAAGAAAAACTGAAATAAAGAATTCAGTATATGATTAAAGAGCACGTGAATATTAATGCACAAAAATCCTCCAAGTCCCTAGATCCCTGATGCAATTATTTTCTATTCACATTAATTGTTCCTAACAGATGACATTAATGACTTTGAGTTAAAATGTGTCCAAGGGAAGATTTCACAAGATCAGTGCTGTTTAGAAATAAGGTCACTTTTGTAATTATCTGCCCAGATTTTAACCACTGCTCAACATAATAAGGTTAACTTGGTGATTGGTTTTTAATGTGAATATCAAAAGTTAATTTCCATACTAGCCAATAAGTATTTGCAGTATTCACGTTTTTTCCACTACTTATTTTTCCGTACTACTTTTGCAAGACAGACTGACAAACTATAAGAGCATGATTACATTTATAAACTATAATCCATATATATATCGCTGATATGGAATACTGAGAACTAAAACTTTTTTGAATTAGGACGTGTAGTATCTAATCTGAAAATGTCAACTCTTTAGAGCTTTAGCTGTGTAAGGTAGGATTTTGAAACAATTAAATTATCGCCATTCAATGTTTCTGCTTGGTTTTACCCAGAAACTTCACTCACGCATCTTAAATCTTTCATCTGGAGATTTGCTTTCAGAAGTGGAAAGAAGCAGAAGTTTGACACAGTCACGAACTGATGTTGAGCTGCACGTGAGTTTCCCAGTTGCCTTCAGAACACTTGTTTAGGTTGTTATTTTCCTTCCATCAAATATGATGTCACAAGTGAACCAGAAAGTGCATCCTTGAATCATTGTCAGGCAGATAAAATTGCCTTCCTTTCTTGTGTTCTCTAAAATTCAATATCATGTCCCCCAGCTGATATAGTAAGCAGAAAGTGTCACTCTCGGCAAAAATATCATAAATCTTGGCTTTGTCCCCAAGATACCTTTTTGGGTATTGATTACATCTCAGAGTCTCTGAGAAATGGTCAAAGAGCTTTTTATTAAAACCCACATCCCATATTGTTCATCCTACTTTTATGATATATTATGTATGAACTTTTAAAAATTCATGGGGTTTGCATTTTTTTCTTTAGCTGGGGTTAGCTTTGTGCTTATTTGGCAAAACTTTAACCAGAATGGCTTTTAACTCTCATTGACATGAAAAGAATAATTTGAAAAAACACAATAGCCACAAAGATATATAATAAAAAATGATGTGAATATCTGCTTTTTTTATTTTGCTGTATAATTTAATTGGTGTATGAAGGATATCAAAAGTAAATATTCTCAAATTAGATTGGAATTAAATTTCAGTAGAATGCTGTCACTTTACACATTCAAAAAGACCATATGACATTTAATCTATAATAAGGCCTTAAGGTTAAAAGATTTATATGTATGTGGTTTGTCTTTGTAAGTGTGCAGAATAGAACTCTGGGCTTCGTTCTCTATCGCTATGTTTATTGTTAAAGTAAGATCATAGATTTCATAATGCATTTCCCATAGTAAAGATGTTAAAGCATATGAGCCATACATGGTGACATTCTAAAATAAACAGTGAGAAACGTACACTCTGGATAGTGCAAACAGGATCTATTTTTGCCAATAAAATCAATATAATTAAGATAATGTTGCAATGGAAGGCAGTATACATTTTGTGACAAAGAAGAATTTTGAGAATAACCCCTGTCTATTATCAACAGCAGCTGGTGGGAGTCATGGTGTTCTGCACACCTCTGTGGGTTCTGCCATTGCCAGAGGTCTTACTTGGCATCGTGGCGTAATGGCTAGGACTTGGGCCTGGCGTCAGAATGTTGTATTGGCTGGGTGACTTGGGCAAGGTATTAAAACCTCAGTGCCTCAGTTTTCCTATTTGGGAAATAAAGGTAATATTTCTTTTCTATTTCAGAGAGTTGTGGCGAAGATTAAATGAGATAATATGTGCAATGTCTGTGACACTGTGCCTGCTCACAATATTGGGACCATAATACGACCTCTGTTGCTTTAGCTCTCTTCTGTCCTCCTTTAATGTGCCACTGCCAAAAGAAAACAAGGCGCAGACAGAAATGATAACTCAGAAAGGCACCTACTGAAATGTCTCTCCAGAAGCTCACATTGGCAATCCCCAGAAACAAAATACACCCACTTTTGGTTATTGCCCAACACGGTTATTTTACCACTTAACTTATGTGGAAGGCATTAGGGTATGACAGGGTCTCACGAAGTGTAAAGCAGGGTCTTTTAGGGAGACTGGGAACTGATGGCATCATTGAAGAGCCAAGACACATATGTGAGGGCTGTCCAGAAAGCATCTAGCCACGTACTATGAGAAATAGAGACATACATGGCTGAATGCTTTCTGCACAACCCTCATATAGGTTTAAAAAAATGTTTAATGATGGTGGCAACACCTAAAAATACCTAAGCATTACCACACGCCAGGGGCTGTTCCGTTTTCATAGTGACCTTCCATTAGATGCTTCCATTCTCTTCATTTACAAAGAAAGAAACTGAGGCACAGATAGGTTAAGTAATTTGCCAGGCTCAAAGAAAGCTAGCAGGGGGAAGAGCTAGGATTTAAACCTCATAAATAGCCACAGAGTTCAAGTGCTCAACCACAGAACAGTAATTGACTGGAGTAGATGATCTTACATGATAATCACATGCTGATGAAGGAAATTGTAGGAAAAAAGAGCTCACTTTGAAGTCATGATGTCAGGGATTCTGGGCCCCTTATTAAATTCAGACAATGATTGTCCAATGTGGGGGAGGGTGAATAATTTCCCAGTAGGCAGAAGTGGGCCCTTCCTCTTCTTTGCAAGGAATTACTCTGTACACCCCTACACATGCACACATACCTTCTCATGTCACTAGCCTGTGGATGGGTTCAGCCATTCCCCTCATCCAGCTCAACACAGCCCAGGTCAGACTATGAAATGATACCAGGTGTAGCCAAGAATCTCCACAAGAGATAGCCTTCTTTAATAGCTTCTCCTAGAGGTTTACTGTGCAAAGCATGGGT
Organism: Perodicticus potto; assembly: GCA_963574655.1. Taxonomy (NCBI): domain Eukaryota; kingdom Metazoa; phylum Chordata; class Mammalia; order Primates; family Lorisidae; genus Perodicticus; species Perodicticus potto. The sequence continues at coordinate 35,877 of CAUYRH010032092.1, read as the reverse complement.
CACAAAACAGCAGCATCAAGGCACCTGGGAACTTGTTAAAAATACTACATGCATCTCAGATCCTCCCTCAGAATGACTGAATGAGAATCTGCATTTTAACGAGATCCCCTGGTTGTTCGTATGCATATTAAAGCATGAAAAGTCTGTCTTAGACCTCTCTGATTAACCATCGCCAGCCTGCCTGTGCATGGCATTGGCAAGCCTTTTCCACCTCCCTCAAATATCCTCTGTCTCATCTGGGCGTGTCAAGTTCAGGGCCAAAGGAAAGGCAGCATTCCTTCCTGCTGCAGCCCATCTCCTGAGTTCTAGTTCCCTGTCATCTTAAATCTAGCCTCTGTACGAGAGAGATACACATGCGAGCTGACTGGGAAATGGTGCTTCTTCATTAAAAGGGGCCTGGGAATTGAGTTGAGTTGTTAAAAGTAAGTATAGTTTTGATAGATGTAGTGGGAACGGATAGGTAGGGAAGACAGAGGGAATCACACACAGTAGCTCAGTACCTTGGGAAAAGATAGAATTTAAATCATAACCAAAAGCTGAGCAGAGTGTGAAAAGGCCACTGGAAAAGTTTACATCTGGATAGCCTGGCAGGACGCAGACGCTCTCTTTGATCTGTCAGAGCAGAGGCAGGCCTAAATAATAACCCCACCCTGCTTACTAAACAACAAAACACGAGAGAACAGGATGGAGGAAATGGAAAGCACACGTAGAAGCAGAACCTATGTGGTATTTCTGAAGGTTTGTTCAGAGCACCTTCCAGATGTCTGCAATGAGTAAGGCTTACATGGCAGGTGCTCTTGGGCGATAGAATCATTAGTTGTAGGCGTCTGTTCAGATACCAGTGTGAACTCTCCTTCACCAAGTTATATCTGGCATTAAAAAAGGTCATAAATCAGTAGATATTGCCAAAAGCTGGATTTTAAGATACATTTCTCCTTTGAATTATGCTTAGAGCCAAATTTCAGGGGGCAAAATGAAGTAGTAAAATTTCTTGGCATTTTTAGATCACTTAAAAAGATGGTTATGGAGCAAAAATGAAGTATTGATAGCAAGGCAAATGCCTAATACTGAAAATCTAACATTATTAAGCATTATGGATATTGATTAGAGAGCAAATTAAACATGCCCTGTATACTTATGTAGGGGCTTAATATTTACCACAAGTACTCTCAGACTATCCTGCCTTCCTTCCCCAAGCTGGTGTTTAGTCACCGTCAGTTAGAATTGCATTCGGAGAACAATGATAAGTACTCAGGTACTAAAGGCACCCATAAAGTGTCAATAAATTGCATAAGTAAGAAGCTTTGCCACTCTGCAAGTGGCAAAAAGACAGATGGCTCCCCATCAAAGAGTTTCTGAAACAAAGCTTTGTATAAATAGGAGACTGGAATTAGATCATAATAGGGAGATGCTATTCTCGGTGGTCAGAATGCTAAATTAATTTAGCCTGGCTAGCTTCTGGAGCTTCATCTGTTATGCGGGGGGCTTATAATGTGGCTATCATGATATGGTTGGATGTTTGCAGATTTATTTGTCACCTTGCTTGATGTAGACCCACTAGAATTCTAATAGCCTGGACCTTCTGCAAGGGACCCAAATCTATTTGAGGTGAAGTCTGGATATGAAAAGTTATATGATTTTTTTCAGTAGAGACTCAATGACACCTGAGTTTAGTGTCTACCATGCATGACTTGCTGTTGGGTGGCACAGATATGCAGTGGGCATTTGGTTGCTGACTTAGAAAGATGCTATCAGAGCTAGAGAGGACCATGGCCATAATCTGGTAGAGCTGCCCCACTCTACAGATGAAGACACTAAGGTCCATGGAAGTCAGATATTTTCTTTGCCCTCAGGCTGTGTGTAACCTGAGCTCCTGCAGTCTAGTGCTCATGCTGTTGAATTTGTAGCCAAAGTCATCTTCTTTTTGTGGCACTGGAAGAGCCGTGTTTTGATATTGATCTGATTTTCTCAACAGCATGGCTGGATAAAATGAGAAACCACCACTGAGGTATTTTTGCCTAATAATGGTGGTAGCTTGTTATAATTAAGCCCCTACTATAGGCCAGACACCGTAGCATGCACTTCATAACTGGGACCTCATGTCATCTTTCCAATAACCCTATAAGGTAGGCAGTATTATGATTATTCCCTTTCAAAAGGGAAATATGGCTGTAAAAGATGAAATAATTTCCCTGTAGTAACAGTCATTAAGAAGCAGAACCAAGATTTGAGACCATAGTCAGTTTGACTCCAAAGTCTGGGCCTGTAATTACTATACTGTACTACACAGAGAATCCCTGACTTACAATGGTTTGAATTAGTGAGTTTTCACCTTTACAGTAGTGCAAGTGAAATGATTTCAGTAGAAACCATACTTTGAGAAGCAGCCATTCTGTTTTCACCTGTTAATACAGTATTCAATCAGTTACATGAGATTTTCAACAATTTATTATAAAATAGGCTTTGCGTTAGATGGTATTGCTCAATGTAAGTGTTCTGAACACATTTAAGGTAAGCTAGGCTAAGCTATGCTGTTTTGTAGGTTAGATGTGTTAAATGCATTTCAACTTGGGATGTTGAGATGGGTTCGTTGGGATATAATGTTGTCTTAAGTCAAATCTGTATTCCTTCTTAGCTCACTGTGAGGTTCAGGTGATATTTGCTCTCCACTAAGCAAAGCTCTTGCTTAGAGCTGCTCTACTCTTTCAGGAATACCAACTGAATGCAAAATCAGGAACCCCAGCTTTGAAATGCCCAGGCTTGGGGATTGTTGTCCCTGGTCATCTCTGTCCTCGAAACAGCTGCAGCAGCAGTGAACTGTCTCTTTCAAGCACATGCAGCGAGTACTCCAGTGGCTCCTCCTACACGTGGCATGATGGGAAGAACCTCAGGAAAAGGGTAAGATCTCCTTCGAAGGCACTCGGGCATCAGACTAAACCAGAAAAGAATCCTCTTCTGGTAGGATTTGGTCATGGAGACAGAGGATGGGAGGGAGGGGTAAAAAGGAAATGCCCATTTGTTGAATACCTGCTTATGTATTATATTGACCTCCTCCAATCAACATGAAGCTATAGCCTCATGAAACATTATGTGACTCTACATCGAAGGACGTTATAGTAAAGAGAGAAAATACTACAGATGACAGGGACCATGACATCAGTGAATTAAATTTAAATTACTACCACTCGAGTGACTCCCATCTGCAAAGCAGGCCCACAGAACTGAAGATTTCTCATGCTTTGAACAAACCTCCTTGCACACCAGTGTAAGGCAAATATTTGAAATATGTGTTTTAGCAATTTCCTAATGTTGAAGAAAAGCAAGAGTAGGAACTCTGAATCTGAATATTTGGAGGTTATTTTTTCTATCATTTGTATAAGCTTAGTTTATAGTTTTGGCAATGTAGAAACCAGAAAAAAACTCAAAACTTCCAGAAAATATTGGTGGGCAAGTAGCTTTGTCATTCTCTGAGCAAAAACTCAGAAAAAGATTTCAAGCTTGCATTTAGGGCTTATTCCCTTGGACTCAGATGTCTAATGCAAAGTACAGAGCCTGCTACATTATCAAAATTGCTCCCTCTACGGAGTTGTTAGGAGCTCTGAATAATGACTGCTAGAGGCTGGGCTCAGAACGGATTGGGAAGATTGGGAAGATGGCTGGGGATGTTTTCTCCTTTTGTCTATGAATCCCGCCGGCTCCCAAGACTCCTTGCTCTGATTTTTTCATTCTTGCACCCCTTCCTCGCTCTCTCTCCCTCCCTCTTAGAGTCTTTTTACTTTCTTTTTCATTTTTTTGTCTAAAGTTCTTCCAATTATAACATTCCTTGATGTTCTAAGGCAATCTCTTCCCCGAAAGACAAGTAAAACGGTTCTTAAGAATCTTCATGGACACTCAGGTGATCATCCTCTGGATCCTAATAGGGTTTTGTCACAGTGATGGAATACTAGTATACCTGTCACACCTCCCAGTAGCCAGTCCTGGCTCTCAGGGACACAGCAGGCTGGGCCCAGTCCTGTCAAGACATTTTAAATTTATATTAGTGAAGGCACTTCTGTAGTTTTTACCTTGTACCAGGGACTCATTTAGTATCACCTTACATAACATACTCATTGCATATGATTTGAATGTGAATACTGTATTAAATTTTATAATAATAAACATGTAGCTAATGACATCTTCATGCTCACAAGTACTTTTAACATATTTATTGTGTGTAGAAACAGAAAGCAAGCCTGCATGAAGTGCACTGGCCTTCCCCCCCAAGAGGGACTTGTCTAGGTGATGAGGCATCGCCACACACAGCAGAACTTTCTAGGCACTTCACAAGCATCAGCTCATTCAGTGCTCACAGCAGCCTATTTAGTAGATTCTCTACAGACGAGAGAGCAGAAATACTGAGAGGTAACTGGCCCCAGGTCTCAGAGCCAGTACATGGAGAGACAGGCAGTGGGTTCCAGAGCTTTCATTCTTAATCCTTCTGTCTACACTAGCCTTGTGGAATCAGCTGGGAACCACAGTGGGGTTGTTGCATTTGTTGGGATTGATTTGTTCTGATTAAGACCAAAAATACCCTTAACCAAATTGTAAAACTATTATCAGGAAATAGAAGATGTGGCCATTAAAACTAGGCCCCCGCCTTGTTAGCAGCATCTTTTAGCCAACCACACTGCCTTCCTAGAGTTCTCGTCCAACGTTTCTTAGGAAAGAATAAAGCCATCTGTGAGAAATGCCTTCCTCTCCCCGGCCATCTCTCCCACAGGAGACGTGTGTTTTTGCAATTCCCCACCCCCAAGTTTCAAGATTGGTCCAAGTTGTTCCCAAGTTATTAAATACCACAACATCCTATAGAGATCTGATGAAGGAATGGAGCCTGGGCCCTGAAGGCTTGCAGCTGCTAACTCTGGGGTTCCTCAAACCACAGCAGAAGCAAGCTCTGGAGGGACAGAAAGGAGGTGGGGGCAGAGGCTGAGCTTGTCTTCTGAGGGGTAAACAAGTCTGCCTTTCTCGAGCTCTTGCAAGGTACTTCTGCCTGGTCTCTCTTCTCTATTGTCAATGACTGTGCAGATCACGGAAATTCTTACAGACCCAAACCACAGCAGCTGCTCTGTGGTCAGGCTGTAATGCCCAGGTTCGCTAGTGGGATTTCTACTGGTTTCCAAAGGAGTTTTTAATGGTGTGGGAGAAGAGGAGGGAGAGGGGAAGCATCACCAAATAGCATCTCTTCCCAGCAACTTCTGATGCTAGAGTATTTTCTAAAGAAAATTTATTATTTGACTTAAAAACAAATAAATGTGTGTAGTGGAAAATGAGTAATTTTTGTGAAAATTTCTTAGGTGTAAGTAAATGTTCACAAGTTACTAAAAACCCCATATTCCAGTGGAAGTTTCTGACGCTTTTTCAGCTTTTATATATGAGCATATGACTGGTGTTCAGAGTTGTAGGGCTGGGGCTTGCTGGTGTAGCCAAGATTGGTATAGAGTGCACTTCTGAAACCACCAGAGCCTTCTCTTGACGTTCTTTGCCATTAATCATATATAGCCTTTTTAAAAAGTCACTAGGTCAGCCCCTAAACTCTGCAAGTTCCATTCAAAAAATTGTGTCAGGGTAACTTGTGATCTCTGTTATGGCACTGACCTCTGTAGAGGAGAGGCTAGGGGCTAAACTTGACTTGGGTAGTGGAGCATCAAGTGGAGGAGTGCAGGCCCAGAGCCAGACTGCCTGGTGCACATCCCTTCACAACCAACCACTTTTAAGCTGTGTCAAAATCGACGGTGTCGTAGAAAGAGCCTGAGAAATCAGAGTCCAAATCTTTGCTCCAGCTCTTCCTCGCTGTGTGGTCTCCAACAGACCAGTCAGGAATGTCAAGTCCCTTTTGTGAAGATGGAGTGAAAGCACTGTGTGAGTGGCTGGGATGCAGCGGGTGCTCAGTAAATGTTCCTTTTTTTGCCCTTTCATTTCTTGTTAGCAGTACTGTGAAAAAATATGAATGTGTAAAAGCATTTCTCATACACTTTTCCAAAGCTAAAGCTGGCATTTGGGGAGGTATGAAGGGCAGGAAATTGACCCTTCTGTTAGTAGGTAAATAACTACTATTGGGTTCTAACTGAAAATGCCCACCTGTGTGCATGTGGGTAACTCAAGGAAATTTTCGCAGATGCCCGTTGCCTACTAAATAAAGTCATAAAGCCATAGAACTATCAAATGTTAGAATGGGAGGTACATAAAGAAACGGACTTAGTTTTTCAGCTTTATCCTCTCTACTTCTCATAGATACTCTACAGTTAAGCTGTATTTTCTTTTTTAAAAAATTTATTTCAGATTAGTATGAGGGTACAAATGATCAAGTTACATGTTTGCATTTGTTAGGTAAAATTCAAGTTACAGTTGGGCCCTTCACCTACGGAGTGTGCTGTATACCTTACATTGTGTCCATTAGTGAAAGCTCATCAATTCCCATCGCTCCTCTTCTGTGCCCCCAGCCTTCCTCCCCCCTACTGGAATTTAATTTTTCTCTTAGGGTGAGTGTATAGTTGTTTATCTATTGATTTCGTATTAGGACGTAGTACATTGGATACTTGCTTTTCCATTCTGTTGATACTTTACTAAGAAGAATGTTGTTCAGCACCATCCAGGACAGTACAAAAATGTCAAGCCTCCATCTTTTTTATGGCTGAATAGTAGTCTGTGGTATACATATACCATAGTTTGTTTACTCATTCATGGTTTGATGGGCTTGGGTTGATTCCAGGTCTTGGTGATCATGAATTGATCGACAATAAACATTCTAGTGCAAATGCTTATGGTAAAATGATTTTTTTTCTTGTGAGTAGATACCTAGTAGTAGATTATAGGATCAAATGAAAGGTTCACTTTTAGCTCTTTGAAGATTCTCCAACCTTCTTTCCATAGAGGCTGCATTAGTTCTCTATCCCTCCAGCAGTGTAAAAATGTTCCCTTCTCTCCACATCTCTCTACTGCAACTTTGGGATTTTGTGCTGTGGGCTATTCTCAGTGGAGTTAGGCGATACCTCAGAGTGGTGTTGATTTTCATTTCTCTGATGATTAGGGACAATGATCATTTTTTTCATGCGTTTCTTGGCCATTTGTCTGTCTTCTTCGGAGAAAGTTCTGTTCAAGTTACTTTCTCACTGATAAATGGGATTGTGTGCTCTTGCTGAGTTTGAGTTCTCTATAGATTCTACTTATCAGTCCATTGTAGATTTAGAGCATGCAAATATCTTCTTCCATTCTGAAGGTTATCTATACATTTTAGTTAGTGTACTCTTAGCTGTGCAGAAGCTTTTTAGTTTGATCATGTCCCATTCCTTTATTTTTGGTGGTGCTGTAATTGCCAAGGCCATCTTCTTCATAAAATCTTTTCCCAGGCCAATATTGAAAGTGTTCTCACACTTTCTTCTAGAATTTTTTATTGTTTCATGTCTTAAATTTCAATCTTTTGTACAGAGAGAGTCAGTTATTATAAGTGGTGAGACGTACGAATGTAGTTTCAGTCTTCTACGTGTGGCTAACCAGTTCTTTCAGCACCATTTATTAAATAGGGATTCTTTTCCCTGGTGTATGTTTTCATTTGGTTTATCAAAGATCATATATTTTCTTTTAGTCATTCCATAAGTGAACATTGAGCATACCTTTCAACTTAGGTCTTTCCTTCTACTTGGAAATCATTTTCATCACTTTAACCTAAGGCAAACCTATTCATCTTTCAACGGCTAGCTAGGTTTTGAGGGGAGAGTGGTTTGGTTTGAAGAAATAATTTGCCTATAGGCCTTTCATGATTTTTCCAAACAGAGCTGGAGTCCCCCTCCTCTGAATCTCCAGAGCACATACTGTGTTTGCACTTCTCATTTGCTATGTGATGTACACGTTATTTAGGTGTGGCCAAGTCTCCTCTGCCCCGCTGGGATTTTTGCTCCTTGATGTCAAGGTCTTTACCCTCTATTTCTTTATACCACTGTGCTGCTCAGTGTAGGACCTGGTAGAACAAGTGTTTGCTGCATAGTTAGTGAATTAATTAATTAGCTAATTAATGTATGCATTTATATGTGAATACTTATCAGCTACTAGTACAAATTAAGCCGCATGATAGACTATTTCTTTTATATATTTGTGGTCATTTCTGATATCTACTCTTCTTTCCTAGCAATCATCACAAAACTGGGATAAAAGGCTAAGTATTGATTCTTCGCTCCCAAGTGGCTTTGCTAGCCCTACGGATGAACTACCTCCAACTCGTATCAAGGAATGCCACATTTTGGAAGGGCTAAGAAAACTACAGAAGCGAAAAGTATTACTTGAGCCCCCATCAGTGATAAGCAAGTGGGGTTATAAAGATTGTATGAACTCAAATGAAGGTATATACTCTCCAGGAATTAAGAGTAGCAGTGTCAAGGAGTGTTCTCCCTGCAAAACAACTGACACAGGGAGCCCCCACAAGAAGCCTCACAAGACATTTGTCTTTGATACAGATTCCCATGATGAAGCCAATGACAGGTCTTCTTCCTTAGCGTTGCTCCAGGCAGCCCCAAGCCAAGGCTGCAGGCCACACAGCAGCAAGTTAACTCACAGTGTTTCCGACAGTCTGTTTGGCTGGGAGCCAGAGGGAAAACATTTTTCAGAAGGCACGTCCTCAGTTTATCCCAGTAAAAGGCCTGAAAAGCTGACAAGTTGTGCGAGTACCTCTCCCTTGGAGAGGAACCTGTGCCCAAGTGTGCAGGCACCTCAGGTACCAAGGGAGAGAAATCCATACAGCCAAGACCATGGCCACGTGGCTCTCAACCTCCAGCTTTCAGACACTGACGACAACGAAACCCTCAGTGAGTTACACATAGAGAGCAGTGATGAGAAAAGTCCTTCAGATTTGTCCCTGACTGCAGACACTGACAAGTCCTTGGAGAACCTGGATGTCCTCATGGGATTTGGAAAATCTCAACTTGAGTCTCCTGCTGAGGAGGGAAAACAAGTGTCCATCCACGTAGAGACTAGACCAAAGGCGTTTAGTTTCATTAAGCAGCAAAGGGTTGTAAAAAGGACTTCTTCAGAAGAATGTATTACAGTAATATTTGATGCAGAAGATGGCGAGCCCATTGAATTCAGCTCTCACCAGACTGGAGTTGTCACTGTTACCAGAAATGAAATTTCCATCAATTCAGCCCCTACCGGACCCACGGCAGAACACACTGAACTTTTACCTCAGGGAATTACTTGTTTACATCCAGGAATAGCTGCAAGAGACTGCCCTTTCTTCAAAAGATCTGAAGAGGAAACTGAGAAACACATTCCAAAAGCTAATGGAGATAATGTCCCCACGGTGCCCACTGAATCTATGAGCCCCAGGACGGTGATACAAAATACTCAGCAACAAAGGCTGGCCAGGCCAACACACCGCGTGGCAGGCCAGAGTAGTTCTAGGTCCTCAGCAGCCGTGGGCATATATCAAAAGCAAAGTCTGACGAAAATACCTGCCAGGAGCAAGTCTTCACCTCAGAAATCAAAACTAACGGAGCCTGAAGCCTCCACACTAGTTCCCTCTTCTGGCCCGGAGACTCTTGAAAAATCAGCACCGTTAGCCCCTGGGAGACTGTTACGGTTCACAAAGACTGAAAGCCCAGGTCCCCTCTTTGAATTACGACCAGATTCACACATTCCAAAACTCCCTGCCCAACTTCCTCATAGCTCCAGACTGCCCAGCAGGAAGGACTGGGTCCAGTGCTCCATGAGCCAGACTCCTGGATCACGGTCAAAACCCCTCCTGGAGCCTAGAGATGGTGGAGAGCTCCCCACAAGGGACGGACACTGCAAATCTGGGCCAGAGGGAGGGGCGAGATCTCCTTCTCCCCCAACCCCTCCTGGAAGGTCAGTCTCCCTGCTGACCAGGCCCAGCCATGACTACTTGCCCCCACCTTCAAGTTCCAAGCTTGAACCCAGGGTCCCCATTGAAACACCAAGGACGCTATTCAAATCCCCTCTGGTGAAAGGAACTTCCGCTCCCGTTTCTTCTTCTCATCAGGCCACGGCGGAAGTACAGAGAAAGAAACCTTCTATGGCCTTCAAAAAGCCTGTTTTCACTCCCCCTCTGCCCTCCACAGAAACAATGGTTCAAACCAGATGCCCTGCTCATACTCCCTCCAGCTCATTCACCGCGATGGCCCCGGGGGCTCCAAAGGTCTCTCCAAAGAGATGCATCCCCAAAACCTCTCCTCACCAAACTCTTGGGAGCACACAAACGGACCCGGAATTACGGACTCCCAAGAATTGTCCTTTAACCCATGAGCCACTGGAAATATCATGCTCTAAAGGTGTATCTCCGGGAAGAAAGGGACAATGGAATGACAGTGTGTCCATATCCCCCAAGCCCTCATTCTTAGGGGCAAATGAGTCGCCATCATCTCAGGTTAGCAGTGTCTCATTGTCATTGTCATCCTCCAAAAGCCATAGTGCCCCCCATGGTTGTCAGAGCACTCATGAGAAAGGGCCAAAAACTCGCCTCCCAGTGGGACTCAAGATTCTCATGAAGTCTCCCCAATTGCTCAGGAAAAGCTCCACAGTGCCAGGGAAACAAGAGAAAGACAGTTTAAATGAAGCCTCCAAAAGTTCTGTGGCTGTGAGTAAGTCTAAGCCAGAGGACTCCAGGAATCCAGCAAGCCTTGAGGAGACCTCAGGAGGTGACAGAAATGTGACTACACTGGGTTTACAGGCACAGGGCAGTTTAGCCGAAGGGCTTCCCCTGGAAGCATCACTGCCAGAGTCACTGGAAAATGGGATCCTTGGGGCTGATGGAAGAGATGGGGCAGAAAATAGATCTGTGAAAAGATCCCTTTCCTCCAGCAAGCCACACCTCAAACCCGCTCTAGGCATGAATGGCGCCAAAGCCCGCAGCCAAAGCTTCAGCGCTCACTCAGGAGACAAGCCCTCCACACCACCTGTGGAAGGGCTGGGCAAAGTCCGCACTCAGATCATTACCAACACTGCTGAGAGAGGCAGTTCTCTGACCCGGCAGAACTCCTCCACAGAAGGCTCTCCCAGCAAGACCCCTTCTGCTCCCATGTCTGAGAGTCTCCCCAGTCCTGGGCGCTCCTTGGTGCCCCCCTCCTCCCGGCAAGGCTCCCTGGTTAGCTCAGGCAGCTCCAGCAGTCAACATGGGAGTCCAAGCAAGTTGCCTTTGAGGACCCCTCCAAAGTCCGAAGGTTCCCTCACCCCACCTGGAAAGGAGGAGCAACAGGGAGAGTGTCCCAGTGTGGCTGTACCCATGCAACCTGCCAGTGACCTCTGCAGGCACCCTCCCACCCCACCAGACTGCCCTCCAGCCCTGCAAAGCCCAGAGAGGATGCAGCATCCAAGCTATTTTGAAACAAGCAGGACACCCAAGCTAGAAACTTCTGGAAGGCATCCAGATGCCTTCATAACTAGGACTGGTGCTTTGAGCTCAGAAGCCCCCCTCTCACCCACAATCGAAGAAAAGGTCATGTTGTGCATTCAGGAAAATGTGGAAAAGGGCCAAGTGCAAACAAAGTCCCCCTCTGTGGAAGCAAAGCAGAAGCCCAGCCCTTCTTTTGCCAGCTGGTTTGGTTTTCGGAAGAGTAGACTTCCAGCTCTCAATAGCAAGAAAATGGATGTTGCCAAAACCAAAGTGGAAAAAAAAGATCCAAAAGTCTTGGGGTTTGGAAACAAACAATTAAAATCAGAAAGAAAAAAAGAGAAAAAGAAGCCTGAGCTACAATGTGAGATAGAAAATGAGCTTATCGGGGACACCAAGCCAGCAGATAGTCCAGACAGTGGGTCACAAAGCAACAATAACTGGAAAACGCCACAAGACATTTACAAGCAAAGGAAGTTTGGACCAAAAACTAGACCGAGCCCTGTTACATGTTCATCAAAAGATACCTTCCTGACAGAACTTTTGAACAGGTAACTCATTGGAAAAGCGGGACCAGTGCACTGGGGTCCCTCTTGCCCCCTCAAGGAGAGCTGTTTGCTTCCTATACATTGAGTGCTACTCAAGCATGTTTTCATGCAGGTGGAAATGCATAATAGCAGTCTTTTACACATTAGCCAGAATTTAAACAATGACATAAAAGTTAGCGATAAAATGATAATTTAGTCTATGTTACTTTGTTAACCAAGCCAATGGTCTTTGAAATTAAAGAATTGTAAGTTTTATCAAGGTTGATAGAAATTCAGCCTACACTAGGAACCATGAATGTACCCACATGGCATGAAATGGAAGAAAATTACACACACGTTTCAAAGCGTGCCGATTTCATTGATTGTACTGAGCAAATGTATACTTAGAAACTTTCCAGAGGTAATTACATTTTCTGCCAATCTTAACTCAGAAATGTATTTAGCAGTCACTCTTCAGTGGTTCTCATTTTGCCCTTTCCCACAGCAATCATAAAAATAAAAATAAATTATCATATTATGAAATCTAAATTGACACACTTCTAGAATATTTGAAGATTTGATCAAGGGTAGTGAGAAACACACTCAAAGGTTTCAAGACAAAGAGGTACACGGAGATTGCTTTAAACATTAAAAAATTGAGAATAGGAGAGTGGTTGAGGAAAAGCAGTGTAATTTATCCAAGGAATCACTTTCTACCTGCAGAGTGGATAAGAAAGCAGCTCAACAGACAGAAAGTGGATCAAATAATGTTTTCTGCAAGAATATGCTAAAGGACAGTTCCCAGGGCTCCTGTCTCACCAGCAGCTCTATCAGCACTCAAGGAAACCACAAGAAAAACATCAAAACCAAAGCTGATATGGAAATACCAAAAGACTCCCTGGTAAGTACTCCACCATCCTGCTTATCAAATGCTACATTCTGAGATGTTCTAACTAGGTTCCTTCTACTCTTTGCTGATGAAAATGCACGGGTCTGAGATTATGGGGGAAACAGAAATTCAAACAAAAAGATGATTAAAAACAGAATGAAATCCTGGTGACAGCCGCAGCAGATAGCTGTCAGCTGGACCAAGAGTGGGCATGGCTCACCCCAGGAAAATGGTTTTCCCAGCTCTCTTTTCAGAATGGTGGTTTAATCTCAGTGCATTGCTGTCAAATGATGCTACCAGTGTCATCTTCCACCTTGGAAGTAGAAATTTGTTTTGATGGTTATTTCCAACATTAACAGTGACAAAAAAGGAATGAACATGATTTAAAAAATAAAAATGCCAAACCATTTAAGAGAGTATTGGCTATTTTGATGACTAGATTTAAGCATTGTTCTTTTTTTATGAAGAACATTGTTGGAACTGATACATCCTAGCTAGAGAGAAGATTTTAAGGCTAAGAAATCTTTTTTGGAACTTAGCTCCCTATCATTTAGGTTATGAGAACTCAGGGAATAGACTTCCTTTAAAAAATAAGTAAATAGATGAAACATATTTTGGCAAGGAAAAAACTGCTTTCTTTAGCAGGTTCCTATATAACTGGGGAATGAAAGCTGATTTTCTTTCCCATATTCACTTTAGTTTCTGCTTGAATTCAAAGAAATAAACTCAACTTCAAAGTAAAAAAAAATAAATAAATAAGTAAATAAAAGAGTATTTTTATATTTCCCTCGGGTATGTTGGGTTCAGATAATATTTTTGTTTTAAAATTACCTTAAATTACATTTACTGTCCTTACATTCTTTATGTTATTGTACAATATCTTATAGGTAAAGCAGTCTTTTACACATTAAAAGACTTTACCTCTTAAACCCCCAAAAACCTCTCTTTAGAGAATCACTGTATCCATATAGTACATGCTATCATTTCCTGAGGGAAAACTTGAAATATGAAGTAATGACATTATTTTTTTTCTGGAGTGGTTTGAGAGTTAGAGATTTTAAAGTGATCATGGTTAACATTCTTAGTTATTATTCTCCTCCCTCCTCCTGGCAGGTCAGTCTCCCTGCTGACCAGGCCCAGGGAGATTAATTAATTAGCTAATTAATACTAGCAATTAATTTGTTATTAATTATTAGTTATAATTACTTACTGATGTCTAGGTTTCCTTAGAGTTTCACAGACTTTAATTTGAATTTTTTTATTCAAATAGCTCCTGACTCTGCAGAGCTATAAGGTCCTTTTCAAAAACTCTCTAAAATTATATGCAGATTATGTTCATTGCAAAAGTCTCTCCCCCCACCCCCCGTTTTTACTCTTGGCTGCCATGGTATCATTCCTCCTTTGAAAACTCAGATATCCCCTGCATTATAAAACCACAAGTTTTAAGCACATCTAAGGCTGCCCTTGTAGTGTCACTAAAAGGAGAGAGAATGAGTGAACGTGTGGAAATGTGCAATATGCTGGAAATTCAATCCAGCTGATGGAGAACTGCGATAGCCTGGCAGAGCCCCTTATCAGAGGCACTCAATTTATGCCTCGTTTAATATGGTTCTGACAGCTTAGGGTATATCTTCACTGTACAGACGTACCAAGAAAACAAAAAGAGCCTGTGTTTGGCTTTTACAATTTCATTTTTTCTTTCTTACTACTTCCTGATGCTGAAGTTATTTGCCCTGCTTTTGCTCGCTCATCTGTAGTTTTTCACAGGTCAGTAATGAGAGTCTTTGGTCATTCCAGAATATCTGCAGGAAACACTCTTCTTATTTTCTGTGAAGCAGAAAGATTCCCTAATCACCCCCAAATACACGTAATCAATAGGGACATGCTAATTTCTCTAGTTAACTGCAAGACAAAATTAGTCATGCTGAGAAGCTTTTCTATACAGAGGAATGTTATTAACCTGGGTAGTTGACCAGCTAGTCATTTTTTTGAAATGTAAAATGCAGTGTTTTTTGTTTCATCTCTATAATCATCAGTATGGATTGGACTAAAATTACTAATTTCAGAAAGGACATTGCTATAGACTCCAGTGGGACTACTACAAGAATAGCAGTGAAAACTCATTTATGATATGTTCTCAGCCTATGTAGGAAGCAGATTAGATACAAAATAAGATATATTTTAATACCATAGCACATTGATGTGAATACCCATGAGCCTTTTAAAATTCAGAGTTTAAGGGAATTCCCCTCTCCCCAGGGCTCAAGGTAAATTCACTATAAGCTTACTTTAAAGTATATTGCAAGGAATGTTTCTCATAGTAGTTATTTTGGATAAAAACAATAACTGTGTATAATACATTAGATATCACACTTTTTTCCTGAATAAAACTGCTGTTCAAAAACCTTGACACATAAGAGCAGTGCAGTTCACCACAATTCCTGAGAGTGGAGTGCTAAGGAACAGGCTTTCAGGAGCCTAGGAGTAGGCTAGGCTAGTCCAGTAGCCTAGGACTACTAGGAGTTGGAAGTAGTCTTCAGGAAGACAATCAATGAGGAGGTCAGGAGGCATGTAGACAGGGGACTGACAGCACCTGCTTCAAGGGGTCATAATGGCAACTTGTGCCATTGCAGTGGATGAGGAACAAATCCAGACAAATTCCCTGATTCCACATGCCAGACTGTCTTCCAGGCATAGTGTTGCTAGTGACCGTGAATCCACACTAGGGACACTTCAACTTGTAA
Source organism: Perodicticus potto (assembly GCA_963574655.1). Taxonomy (NCBI): domain Eukaryota; kingdom Metazoa; phylum Chordata; class Mammalia; order Primates; family Lorisidae; genus Perodicticus; species Perodicticus potto. The sequence continues at coordinate 20,343 of CAUYRH010032092.1, read as the reverse complement.
CTAAAATAGTCAGCAAGTGCAGTAAAATTATGAACATTCAATAGTCTAAAACTATAGGGAAATGAATATTTGAGCTGAAAAAATATATATGTCACTGAAAACAAAAGTTCTCTGAAATTTGAAGGAAAGAGATTAGTAAACCCAGGAGCCTCATGTGTGAAACAAAAATGTGTTCCAGAGAACAAAGAGAAGGCTAGGGTTTTAGAGCAAAAGCTCCTGTCTAGGTTCTTCTAATCAGGTTCATTTGCACAACTCAAGGATTAAAACTCACTTAATTCTTTTTCTGTTGAGAAGAGTCTCACTCTGTTGCCCTGGGTAGAGTGCCATGACATCATAAGTTACAGCAACCTCAAACTCTTGGGCTCAAGAAATCCTCCTGTCTCAGTCTCCCAGTTAGCTAGTATTACAAGCACCCACCACAATGCGCAGCTAAATTTTTCTGTTTTGAGTAGAGACAGGGTCTCACTCTAGCTCAGGCTGGTCTTTAACTCCTGAACTCAAGCAATCCAGCTGCTTGGGCCTCTCAGAATGCTACAGTTACATTCGTGAGCCAACTTGCCCAGCTTCACTTAGTTGTGATTGGTCAGCACAGCTGAGCACTGATTGATTGATACAGGTGAGTTGTAATTGGATGGTTCTAGTGAGCGTTGAAGTTTTCAAAGATAAAAGGTGCATATTCTTCAGGGAATTCACAGTACTTGTGTGCTTGGCTATGTTTAAGTTGAAGCCCAGTTAGCCATTTGGGCTCCATCTTGAAGGATTGTCTCTTTCAGGCTCACTTTTGTACATGCCACTATCCCTTCCTCTGTACAATCTGATAGATAGTTACGAGAGTATTAAGGCATTTAAATTATTTTCATCTGTAGTGATAGTACCCAAAAGTTTATTTCTATATGTATAACAAACTACATATGTGGTAAACCTCTACTTAGTTCACTAATAACTGCATATCCATTTTTAGAATTGGTAAAAAACATTCTAAAATATGTTTAGAAGTTCCATTAATGCTTTGCTGAGTTAAATCTTTTTCTCATTTGAGAGCCTTAATTACAGGCTTACGTCCCCATTTCTGCCATCATTTACAGACCACTTAGCTCTAATTTTTGTGTAATTTAGACAAGGACCATGTTACTTCATACTTTTATTTAAATTATATAAAATCATTATAAAGGGGAAAAGACATTCTCTTAGAAAGACTGCATTGGTATTAAGTCAGTAAGTCAGAAAAAGGTGCACTCTGCTTGCTACACATTGTAAGTTCTCCCTTCTTATGGATTTAGATAATTTTCTAAGATGAAAAGTCTCAAAGGAAGACAGCTCCAGGGTCCTATTTAACTATCACTGGACAAAAATAAAAAGTATTAACAAATTAATGAGATCATATACCTTCATCATGCACTAGAAGAAAACAGCCATTTTAATATGAGTATCTTAATTTAAATTATGGGTATTCTCTTCATCCAGTGTCACACAGTCTTGAAAAAAAAATCACATCTATTAATAAAAAAGCATCAAATGCTACCCCATTAAAATGATACTGTGGTGATGAAATAGTAGTAAATAGTACAATAATTATACAAATTGTTGTCATCTTATTAAGTTCTGCAAAATGTTACAGTTTTAATATCCTTAATTGAATGATTCTGTTTTAAATGCTATTTCGATGCTAATAAGAAGCATGCATATTTTGTTCTGCTCTTACAAAGTTTTCTAAATAATTAACTTTTCCAAAGCTGATGCCTTCCTGGAAGTTTTCCTCTGAAGATCATTTCCTGTCTCACTTAGATTCATGATGTTTTCTCCTTTTAAACGAGCTTTGACATCAAAATGTTGTTTTCCTGGGAAGCTACTGGTATTAGGGTGATTTCAGAGAAGAAATATGTGCAGAATTCCAAGGGAAAGGTGTTCCCAAATATTGAGTTTAATTATGAAATTTGATAGATAGATAGATACATACATACATACATACATACATTGATTAATGGTAAATTACATTTTCTCTTTTTCCTCCTGTGCCTTTCGTAAGCTCATTTCTTCCTACTCTCCCTAGTGGTAGGAGTTAACAGAATACCATGAGTGCAGTGACATTTAATGGTTGCCTGCTACAGATTGGATTTGGGCCATTTCCTGACTTCAAGTGTAGAGCCCCCAAAGTGGACAGGAATTGGTGATGTATCCTTAGAAGAGACTGACAACAAATGTAAACCCAAAACAGCCTAGAGTTGTTGTTTGTGTTTTTTGTGAGTCAACTTCTACTTTTTACCAAATGGGACATTATTAAGCTTGATTTGTGTCTGCTCCTAGGATAGCAATGACTGAGAAATTCTAAATTTCTGGCCACTAGTCTTTCCTTAGTCAAACACTTAGCCACACTTCTTGGTTCTGTGGCCACTCTGATTCTTCACAGTGCTTTATTATATGGACATTGTCTTGCTTCTGCCTGTCTTTGGCAAGTTCTTAATCTTGAGCTGGCAGTCCCCTACCCTCCAGGAAGGTTCCCACAACTTCCTGCCAACCCCAACCAGTGTGAGATCAAGAATGAAAATTAATTTAAATTTCATCTTGTGAAAAACATAATTAGCAAGGGGAATCTACTGCCAAAATAAATTATGCCCCTCATTTCCATAGGCAAATGGATTTTTTTTTAAATTACTCACCACTTTGCATTGAAATCTATTTGTATGGATAATTAGGAGTTGACAAGCATGTCATTCTAAGGCATTCCCACATTTTCCATTCCTTTATTGCTTCTTCATCCATCCTCTTCAAATTCAAAATTTATTTCCTACAGGTCCTCTGCCTCCTTGGGTCATCTATCCCAGGAAAGCTGACAAAACTGGCGGCCTTGTCCAGAGCCAAGTTCCTCTAATAACTCTCCAGAAGTCACCGTTAGCATTTGCTGCTAGGCACATAACACTATAGAAAAGTTCTGACAAGGAGCTGTTGGGTAGGACCACACAACAGCTTTTGTTTCTTCCTTCAATATGATGCTTGAAGAAGATGGTAGTGAAATTCTGGAACAGTAGAGAAAGGAAACAGCATTTACAGTGAGAGAGGGAGGGAGGCAGAGACAGACAAAAAATGTCTGCTACTCTTACATTAAAATATAGTTTATGGATGCTTGGAATTTTGCCTCCATATATTATAACTGCCAGACACTAAGACAGATAGAATATTTCTCAGAAAGTTCTGGGAAGGTTAGCTTTAACATGGGGCCCTCTGAAAAATTGAATTAAAGCAATGAATGGCAATTAGGAGTACCCATTCTAAAAATAAAATCCTGTGACTTTAAACAGATCACAAACCCTCTCTGAACCTCTTTACCTTTGTAAGATGAGGACCATGTTCTTTTTTTTTTTCTTTCTTTTTTTTTCTTGAAACAGAGTCTCATTTTGTCTTCCTACCTAGAGTGCAGTGGTGTCATCATAACTCAATGACCCTCCTGCCTCAGCTTCCTGAGTTGTTGGTACTACAGGCATGTACCACCACACTCAGCTAATTCTTTTTTCTATTTTCAGTAGAGATGCCCACCATGCCTGGCTAATGTTTTTTCTATTTTTTCTTTTCTTTTTTTTTTCTATTTTTAGTCTTATTCTTGCTCAGGCTGGTCTTAAACTCCTGACCTCAAGCAATCCTCCCACCTTAGCTTCCTAGAGTGCTATAATTACTGAAATGAGCTACCATGTCCAGCCCAAATTTCTTTTATTCTTTAGAATTTCATAGGCTGACAAGTGATAATGACCCACCCACATTCTAGCAAGTTACAAGGGCACCCTTGCCAGTTGTAAATGAGTAAATTAAGAAAAACCCAAAGAAAATATTACTTTACATTAACATTTTAAATATTTACATAGGTGGGGGAAATAAGGATCATAATGCTGTAAGAGCCAGTATGAACTGGAAATACAAGTGGGTTTCTTTGATGTTGCTATAAAGGATGATAGAAGACTCACAAAGGATTATTCATGAAAATTAAAGTGTTTGGGGGATCCCTCCCACAATGGGTTTTGGGTCTTCTGCCTTTGCATAAACAGATAGCTGAGGTAAGTGAACTGTGAACAACAAATAAGTAACACCTTAGCCTTGCTCATGCTTGTAGTACTTTTCCTCTCTGCCATCCTTAATAGATACTGCTGGAAACAATTAGTTAATGAAGCCCTTTTTCCTTCTTTCTTTCATTCCTGTGGAGATGCTAACCAAAAGGGAATTGCTCACCCAAGAACAGATAGCTGAAGGGGAATGAAAGTGATGAAGTGGGCCCCTGGGTGTGGGACCCTGAACAATGGCTCCTTGGATGGGTTGAGGTAGCCGTCTGCATGCTCTCTTTTGGCTTGGTACTCACTAGACACCAATTACATTTTAATACTGGAAACGCAGTCACAAAATGTAAATAATTGGTCTTATTTCTATTATGTATGAATATAGGAGACAAAACATAGAAAGCTAAATCCAGCTCAAGGTCAGTATGCCACCATATAACTTTCTACATTACAAATATAAAGTAAGGATTTCTTGGCATTCAGCTCAAGCTCTTGAGCAAATCCAGTAAACTACCTCCAATGTGTGTGCCTAAACAGGACCCCCCAATGCATTTTAAAATTCACATTATTATCATTCACTGCCCAGGTGACTAGCTAGAATGTATTTTAAAAGAACTATGTGAAGTTTCCCCCTGAAGACCCTAAGCTGTTTTGATATTGAGGAAAATTCTATCTTTAAAATAACAAAGTTCTTCCAAATGAACACAAATGATCCACCCCTTGGACAGTGGTTTATCTTTTGTTGCATTGGTGTGGGTCTTCGTCTGTCAAATGGAACTAACAGTGGCACCTGCCACCTAGCATTGTTGGAAGGATTCTGAGCTCTACCATGTAAATAGCAACTGCCACATAGTACCCAAGCCTGTGCTGTTTTTATTGTGGTTGGCATCGTTGATGTGATAACCACCACTATTGCTACTGGGTTGAAAAGCAGAGGACCTGGGTCGCCATACCAGATTTTCCATTTACTATATGTATGCTAACTGTAAGGAAACTTCTGAACCCAGAATTCTCATGAGTAAAATACTGCGGTTTCATTAGAATCTCTATAGAGTTTCATTTGATACCATCAAGCACCTGAGTATTCCAGCTGAGACGTAAGGGGGAATGTTTTTGACCTGAAAAATCTACATAAAAGTCTCACTGCTTTAGTTCACTGATCATATGTCAGAGTCACCTCTTTTTAGTGTGGAAAGACGGAAATAAAGAATCGTTTTCTTAGTTACATTCCAGGAAAGGGTCAGAAAATCTACATTTTAAGTATACTTCTTTATTCTTATTGAAATAACTTGTGGTAGAAGTCATTGATTCTGGAGGAATTATACCTCCTTAGACTTTAATTTTTTGGAGCAGCCCTATATTACTGACTTTACTAAGTATTAAAAACCAAAGTTTTTATCTCTAAGATCTTGTGTAGAATTAGGTGCCCTATAAAATCCTCTCTTTCAGAACTGTGGTTATATTTTTTAAAATATGCTCTTAAAATTAAAACTTATAATAAAGCTAAACAAGGGGTTTGGGGAAAGTAGAATGAGAAAATATATATATGTATACATATATTCTGTCACATATCTACATACAGGTACACTCTCCCACACATTTATTATAGAACATGTCATTATAATGAGGATTACAAAAAATCTATTTAATATAATGAATAAGAACTTCTGATATTTTCTTGCTGCAGACAAAAGAGGCTAATGAAAACTTGGAGGAGGATGAAGAAGATACAATCGCAGATTCTGCATTTCAGAGCCACATCATAGGTAAAAATCCATGTCTTGCTACATCTTTTACTGAGACTTCTCTGCATGAGGCCTTCTTTCCGACATAGTGCCTACTTCCCTCTGTGGGACTGAGTCTTAACTGCTCACGCATGGTAATGTTTATCTTCTCAGACATTGGACACTACCATAAAATAAGTGAGTCAGACAGCGCCTAGGAAGGACACACAGGTGTTTGCGAAGGAATGCAGTGTAAACGTCAGTACTTCTGATGTCTTGTCAGAAGTACGTCAATGCAAAATGGAAGTGATACTGAATGTAATAAGTTTTTCTTTGAGGACAAAATCAAGTTTGAATTGATCTAATTTCTATAATTTTCTCAAGAAGTACCTGCTACGAATTCCTTTTGGTTAGAAATGTGGGATGGCGGTGTTCTTAAATTGAATATTTTTAAATTAAATGTCTTACATACAATAAAGGGGAATAAGAAAATACGGTTTGCCAAAATCTTCAACTTTTTTCCTTCATCATTTCTGTTAGAACCCCGCACTATAGATAGTTCTGTCTCAGAAATAAGTTCGGCTTGTCAGCTGCTTCCTAGGACTGCTCCTAACACCAGGCTGAAGGAATTCTAGTTTCCAACACAAAGGACTTTCCTGACCTATTTTCGGTAGCCAATTTTCAGAGATAACCAGCGACAGGACTTGTCTGTGACCATCATCCTTCTGAGAAGGTAGAAGAGGTGATACCTTTAGCAGCTCCAGGCCGCCTTGGACACTTGAAGTATTATTAGTTGTTCCTTGGACTCTAAAAATGGCTGTGAATATGAGCATGGTGGTTATATAGGGGTTTTTTTTCTTGTTTTTTGTTTTAAACAAAAGCAAGAGAATTTTTTGAGAAGAAAGAAAAGGGAAAAGCAGGCTCTCCAGCTTTAGCAGAGGGGCTTCTGAGCAGGTTGCCCAGTTATTTACTTTTAACATAAGACACCAAGTCGTGCTGGGATTATTTCTCCAAGTCCCATTTGGGTATGGAGATAGCATCAGGTATCATAGTCCAGAGTACGGCAGCCTCACAGATTGCTGGTGTCTAGAGTAATCGGTGTCCATCACTCCTGTCCTTGCACTTGGAGCATCTCTAGCTGCCAACTCTCAATTTCTCACCACTCTTTGTACCATGTTGATACACTTTGCAGCTGATTTTCTGGCAATCTTCTGCAAACTATAATTTAGTTTGTCTCACAGAGTTTTTGTACCCCCACAGCTTAATGAGACTGGTACACCATTATTATCCTTTTCATTTGTAATTGGGAATATAAAAGTCTTAACAAACACTGAATGAGTGTAATCTGAATAACATTATAATTCCAAAAAGACATCCTTTATTATAGTTGTCAATGCAAAATGCTTAAATTGGTATCAGTTCTGCATACTTAGCTAATATTCAATTTAAATTTTGTTTAACAGCTTTCAAACATGACACTCTATAAAGCTCTGCTGAGTCATCATTTTTCTACAATGAGGTGTTCTTGGATCTATTAAAATAGCATATATGAAGTTAGAAACTAAATTTTTTCCAAGGGAACTACAAGAATGTTAATATTTTGGCATTCTTTAGATCTGTACTGTTTGATCTGATAGCCAGTAACTATATGTGGCCATTTCCATTTAAGTTAATGAAAGCAACATAAAATTAAAAATTCATTTTCTCAGTTACACTAGCGACATTTTGAGTGTTCAATGGCCACATATTCTGTAGAGTCATGGATTGCTTAAAGATAGATGGGGACATAGCCTGAGAAATGCATCAGTCAACTACTTTGTCATCATGGAAACATCATAGAGTGTACTTACACAAACCTACACGTTATAGCCTACTGCATACCTAAATTACATATCATCTTGCTTCTAGGCTACAAGCCTCTATCGCATGAACGTGTTACTGTACTGAATACTGTAGGCAGTTGTAACACAATGGTTAAGTATTTTGCATACATAAACAGAAAAGATATGATTAAGGCTGAGCATGGTAGTTCATACCTGTAATCCTGGCACTCTGGGAAGCTGAGGTGAGAGGCTCATTTGAGCTCAGGAATTTGAGACCAGCCTGGAAAAAAGTGAGACCCTGTCCCTATTAAAATAGAAAAATTAGCCGGGCATTATGATCAGTGCCTGTAGTCCTAGCTACTCAGGAGGCTAAGACAGAAAGATCACTTGAACCCAGGAGTTTGAGGCTACTATGAACTAGGCTGATGCCATAGCACTCTAGCCTGGGGCAACCAAGTGAGACTCTGTCTCAAAAAAAAAAAAAAAGAAAAAGATATGTTTAAAAAATATGATGTCTGGCTCGGCGCCCGTGGCTCAACAGGCTAAGGCGCCAGCCATGTACACCTGAGCTGGCGGGTTCGAATCCAGCCCGGGCCTGCCAAACAACAATGACAGCTGCAACCCAAAAATTGGCCACGTGTTGTGGCGGGCTCCTGTAGTCCCAGCTAGTGAGGCGGAGGCAGGAGACTCGCTTGAGCCCAGGAATTGGAGGTTGCTGTGAGCTGTGATGCCACGACACTCTACCCAGGGCGACAGCTTGAGGCTCTGTCTCAGGAAAAAAAAAAAAAAATATGATGTCAAAGATTTTTAAAAAATGGTACACCTATATAGGGCACTTAACATGAAAGGAGCTTGTAGGAATTCAGATTGCTCTGGGTGAGACAGTGCGTGAGTGGTGAGTGAATATGAAGGCCTAGGACATTATGCTGCTGTAGACTTGGAAACACTGAAAACTTAGGCTACACTACATCTACTTAAACTTTTTTCTCTAGTAATAAATTGATCTTAGTGTAACTTGTTTAATTTGTAAACTGTTTAATTTTATTAACATTTTTAGTCTTTTGCAATAACAAAACTTAAAAACATTATACTTCTGTATGAAAATATTTCATTTGAGACATAGTCTCACTCTGTCACCCTGGGTAGAGTGCTGTGGTGTCATAGCTCACAGCAACCTCAAACTCTCGAGCTAAAGCAATCCTCTTGCCTCAGCCCCTGGAGTAGCTGGGACTATAGGCACCCACCACAATGCTTGGCTATTTTTTTTACTAGAGATGGGGTCTTGCTGTTTCTCAGGCTGGTCTTGAGCTCCTGAGCTCAGGCAATCTATCCATCTTGGCCTTCCAAGTGCTAGGATTACAGGCATGAGCCACTGTGCCCAGCCAACATTTTCTTTATTTATACCCTTATTTAATAACCTTTTTTCCTATTTAATTTTTTTTAACTTTTTAAAAATTTTTTTAAAAAAACTAAGATGCAGATATGCACACCCCGTAGACCCACACAGGTCCCAGTCATCAGTATCACTGTCTTTCACGTCCTCATCTTGTCCCACTGGAAGATTTTCAGGGAGCTGAATTAGAGCTGTCATCTCCTGTGATAACAATGCCTTCTTCTGTAACACCTCCTGAAGGACTCGCATGAGGCTGTTTTACAGTTAACTTTTTTTTCAAGCAGAATAATTATACTCTAAAATAACAATTAAAAGTATAGCATAGTAAATATGTAAATCATAACATGGTCACTTTTATCATTATCAACTGTAAGGCACTGTGCATAATTGTATGTGCTGTATTTTATGTTACCGACAGCACAGTAGGTTTGCTTATACAACCGTCACCACAAACACAGGAGTAATTGCTCCATGATGTTATATCAGGGCGCTCTTGGAATTTTTCAGCTCCATTACGATCTTTCAGGGCCACCATCATATACTACGTATGTTGTTCATCATTGATTGACACGTAGTTCTGCAGTACATGACTGTATATTCCATTTCATCTATGATGATATATATTTGATATATATTCCGTCATCACACAAACATGCATGCTCTGCATGCATATTTTCTTCATCACTGTTCTGCTGCACAGTGCTGCTTTAGATAATTAATGGAAGGAAATTCGGGCTTTGTTTTGACAGAGCATTGACTTGGTGTTCAGATCCTTATAGGCTTCTCTCTTCAAAGTGGTAAAGAACTATATGAATAAGCTACTATTGACCATGAGTAAACAAAAAAAACCTGACATGCTATTACTTATATAATATAGTCATTTAATCATCTTGTAGAATTAAAAGTATAGAGGAAGACAAACATGAATTAGATATGCAGCAGCTCAATAATGTCACCAAAAGCCCAGGCTTGTTTTATCTATCTACTCAACCCCAATTGCTGCTTTGGCTTTATGTCCTCGCATCTGTTGCCTCTGTTTGCAAACTTGATTCCCTCTAGTCTAGGCATTCCATCCATGTCTGAGATACAAATATAAGGAAGAGTGAAAGCTTTTCCAGAATCCCCCTCCACAAACTACATCTTATGTGTCATTGGTGAGGAATCCATCACACAGCCAGTCCTGGCTACAATCCTCATTGTCTAGTGGCATTAAACAACTAATAGAAATTCATTTGCCATTCATTGTCTTGTTTCTAAAATATCAGCCAGTGGTAGCAACGGCAATCTCCTAAGTAGAGGCAAGAGATTTGGAAATTCTTAGAATAAGGAAAAAATATCTTTTGAGGAATTAGAGAAAGGATCCTATTGAAGCAGAATCGAATAGTATTCACATAAATAAGGATGCATTCATGAAGTAGAAGATACATGTAATTTACCCCAAACCTAAAAAAGTTACACAGAATAACTTGCCCAATAGTCTAATGGGCAAATGCCCAAGTGCCCCATGGCTGGATGAGATCTGTTTATTACCCCCATTGTTGGGGTTTATTTCTAGCCTCTCCTGCAGGAGCCAGGAGTGTTCCCTCCACCAGAGTACATCATGGCAGAGGACACACTCTGGCCCTGATGATCTGGTTCTTCTTGGATAACTCGAGAAGTTGCCTTGGTGTTCTCTTCCCTACCCTAGGAGCTGTATTGCTTCCAAAGGATCCTACCATCCTTCTTTCATTCCTGCCCAGAGTGGGATCTCTAAGCAGCAGCTAATCTGCAAATCTGTCATGCAAGAAGCTAAGTAAATACCTTGGAGTGACTAATACCATAAACCAAGGCATTTCCATTTTCCCAGGGTGTTTCATTTTCTTATTCCTTGCCCTGCCCTTTGGCTAACTAATATGGTAACATGAGTCATGTCCACATAGCAATGGATTAAATGGACACATTTTTAGACCATATGTTTGTATTGTAACAAGGTTCAGGCAAAGTTTTACCTCTAGTTAAGAGGAACTCTTGGGAGCTGTATGTTTCAGATATTCAAGAGTGCTAGTTTGAGCAATTAAGTGATGAGAAAGAAAGAACGGGATCAAGCCCACTCAAGACAATGGGCAGCACAAGAAGCAGTGCCAGAGAACACAGTGTTCTGTGATCCTTCCCTACTTTTGAAGAGTGGGCTGCCCTCCGGCTAAGAACTGACACAAGGCTATGTTGAGCCAAACAGAGGAGATTTGGAGCACCAGGTCCAATGGCCATTTTACTCTGTCACACCCAGACTTTGTTCTTGTAATCTCTCTTCATCCAACCACAAAGCATCGAATGCAATCAGTCTGCCTATAGGAAGAGGAAGAAGGGTTAAAGAGTGACAGGTTATACACTCATTATTATCAAGGAATTTCCACACCAGGTTCAAATGAAAGTCAGCACACGCGGCAGCTTCTTCACTCAGCAAAAGAGAAAAGCACTGGCCTGATGCCAAAATGTTTGTCGCTCTGGGCGTTCATTGCTCAGGACAAAAAGGGGGAGGTTTCACAGACTCTGAAATCAAGTGCTTCACATACGTAGATAACAAGAACCAGGATCAAGGCACTTACCTTATCGGAATGGAAAGAGCTCTGGAACCTGCATTCCTGTGTCAAGGCCTTAATAGAGTATGCTCAACAGTAGGTATCCAGGAGTAGATTCTGCCATTCGAATTCTCCTATCTACATTTAGTTCTAAATCCAAGACTGGATTTCCCTAACCATGAGTACTAACAGGATTAGGTTCAGACGGGAGTGAAAGAAACTCTGAAGCACAGTGGTTTCAGTAAAAATAGAAATTTTTCACTGTCACACATGAAGGTCCAAGGGAGGTAGAACAGGCTAACAGAGCAATGCCAGACTCCTGTTTTGTCTTTCTGCATCACATGGTTTAAGTATCCGTGTGATTTCCAATTTCAGGGTTACTTAATGGTCTAAAAGGACTGTTGAAAATCATCCCTTGTGTACACTTTTCCAATATCAGGAAAGAGGACGGATTGATGAGAGATATGGCTTATCCTTTTAAGAGCACTCCCCAGCAGTTGTCCTATCCCTTCTGCTAATATCCCATTGGCCAGTATTTTGTCACATAGGATGGGAGAGATTGTTCCAGGCAGATGCCAAGTATCCAGAAAAATGTAGAGGTTATCTTAACTCTACATTAAGATAAAGAAAGAAGAAGAGAATGGATATTAGAGGACATCTAGCATCTCAGCCTGTGCCAGCCCTCTCCCAAGGTCATCTGCTTCTAACCGCAGCTGATCTGTGCTAAGGGAACACAGACACATTTTCACTGTCATTTAAGAAAGCGATAGGAAAACAAATTTGGAGAGGTGTTGGGAAAGATAAAATTAATTTCAGTGATTTATGCACAGTTGCTATTTTGCATAATCTGAACTACCCCTGCTCTCTGTGCAGTTAACCTTGAGTAAATTCCTGAGAAACATTGAACTTGGATTAATTTCCTACCACTATATTTTTGAATAAATATGTAAAATTTGGTCAACAAGGTCTGTAGAAGTTCAAATAAATCTTTTGTGGGATACAGGCATCTTTCAAATTAAAACAAATAGAACATCAGGCTTCTAGTATTTGTAACTAGCAATCGTTAAAGTCCTTGATCATTTTCTGTCTTATTTTAAGAATATTACTGATTTTCCTCTCCGAGACGATTTTGAAAGAAAGTTTTGAAATTTAGTATGGAGACAATGGCATTAATTTAAGCATATCTCAGATAATTGAACAGACTTTTAACGCTTTTTGAGTGGAAGGCTATTTGAGTCAAAAGTCATGTTTATAATAGCATGCCAATGCATTCAAGCTAAATTATAGACAGGGTAAGCTATCGATAATCAGAACAAAATGTGGGTGGGAAGTAGAGATGTTCTTAATAATAGCTTTATTAGATACTCTCCTATTGACTACTAACAGCCTGGCACCAAACTAAAAACTCTTTCAATAATAATGGCCTTGGATAGGGAACAGTTTGCTGTGATTTTATATGAATAAATCTTACAGTAATAACTTCTCAGAAGGATTTTGATTCTGCATTTCCAGGCCTACAAAATGGCATCTAAGAGGCTCTGTAGGGCAGTAGCTTGGGCAAGGAGATTTCTACTGTGGTTGCACTAAGATCACCCATTAATAACCAGCGAGAAGTGATAAACTGCAGAGGCAGCCTCAAATGTGAACTCTGCCACCGGAAGTTAGACCCTTGGAAATAGGACCATACGGTCCCTTCTGACCAAGGACTGGGAATAATAATGTCAATATTCATCTGTTGAGTATGTGACCTCTCAAGCCCTGTGCTTGTAACATTACATGGTATCCACTTCTTTTTTCAGACTTCACAGCTAATGCTCTGGCCATCCATCAACTTGCTCCTTAGAGTGCTTTCCTCTCACTAACAGAGACAGTCACCAGATAAATCTTTGGTCTGGAATTGTGAGCAAACTGAATCCTGGTCTGCAACTCCCTTCCTTTGTCTTTTTCACTAGAGAAAGAGAGAGAATTGCAGACTTGGGGTTTGAAAGTGTGGCTTTTGCTCCTATAAAATGCTTACTTCCATAGCTTGCACTAGCGAGCTAAGTTCTGCCTAGCTCAGCAAGCCTGTATTGAGCTTCTTTTGCAAACCATGTCCTGTGTCAGATGCTGAGGATATGAATGAATAGGACACACTGTTTTTCCTCTGCAAACTCCAGTCCAGTAGGGAGGCAGAGAAGCAAACAGATAATTTGAATATAGTATGATAACTGGTAAGAGAGAGGTGTGCTCTGCAAACATACGGGGGCCCAGATCAGGGTGCAGAGCCTACTTCTCATGGAGTTGGGAATATTGGTTTTTATCTTTCAGAAAAAAATATGAGTGAGGGAGTAATACATTGAAGTTTAAGAGCATACACCAATGGTTTCCAATCTTTGCTACACATCAGAATCACGTGGGATTCTGTGATCACCTTTATTTTGTGATAAAAGTGCTGATACCAAAGTCACACTCCTGAATAGGTAAATTACAATGTCTAGGGATGAGGGCCAAGCCTTAGTAGTTATTAAAGATCTCTGTGTGATTCCAATATGAAGCAAAGTTTGTGAACCACTGTCCTAAGGGATAGGATTTTGTCAGCAAAGGAGAAAGAGGTGTCTTTGAAGTCAAGGGAAGCAGCATGAGCAACGTCCTGGAGATAGGAAGGAGCATGGCACACCGTTGGGGAGGTGAGTTGGGGAGGCATTTGCTAGAGTAGAGGGTAGATTTTGAGGATAAGGTACAGATAGAGCTGGATTTGTAGGATGGAATGAGATGGTGGACATCTTGAAAGGCTATCTTAAATATTTGAGCTTATCCCTACAGACAGCAAATAGATGATGGAGATTTTTAAAAGAAGACCAGCATGATAAGAAATAGCCATCCAATCACTATGATGCTCACACTTAGACTTTTACAATAAAAATATATCTTCATTTTCTCTCACTTAGCCTTGAACCATCTGCACCAGTTACCAGTCACAATAATGAAATACTGCTTCCTCGTCAGTGGTGTGCACTGATAAATAGAATCATATATTCATGTAAAAGGATGGACAACTAAAAATACATAAGGTTGCTAAAGGGCTCCTTACCCAAAAAGAGCTCTCCTGCCAGCCTACCATGGTATGTCTAAATTGCCCACATGTCAATAACTCCTTTGAGTGAAGACCCTTCTGTCACTTGATATGATACGGGTCATCTCTGGAAAGGATATAGATGCATTCAGCACCATTGGCCGATGACAGTAGTACATTTCTCAGGTTCGCATCCCTCAAAATCCTCTAAGAATGAGTTGTGGGGCTGGTATATTTTCCTTTCAGGGAACTGAGAAGTACAGTAAGGGAGGGCTTGGCATTTAGGAAAGATAAGGGTGGTACGCTAGAGATCAGGGAGCTGAACTGCCAGGGCCAGAGGCAGATGTGCAGCCCTAGGGATGGCATGAATTAACCAAGAACCTGAAGGGGAAAGGCCCAACTGAACAGTAATCATGAGTCACATTAAGTCCCCACCACCACCCTGTTTTCCAAAGCCTATTGCTCTAACATACCAGATTGGGGAAACCAAAATTTCTATACAGAAACCTGTTTTTATACAGTTCCCTCAATTTTCCAAAAGGAAATTAATTCTCTTAAAGTATAAGTATAAGCATTATCTGCGGCTTATGGCATGCTAAGGAATAGGCGAATATGCCTCAGCCCAAAGACCTGAAAGCCGCCCAATGTGACAGAAAATTCTGACTAAAGTAAGACAGTGACAGATATTATACTACTATCTAGTCCTTACTATGAGTTAAATGCTGGGCACGGGTCTACATGCATCTCACATGTCGCCCTGTTTTATCCTCACATCAACCCTGAAGTTAGGTGAGATGGTCACCATTTTCAGATGGGGAAATGGATGTTCTGGAAGATGCAATACCTTGCTTACGCAGCATAAGTAATCTGTAGTGGACCCATCAACCAAACCCATAGCTGTTAAGTTAAATAACCTCCTAAGAATTATAAATGATGACTTAGTATTTTGGGGATCACCTTTCAGGCACCAGAGACCAGGAGTTCTTTTTGTAAATTGTTGGGCCAAGGTTACACTCAATAAATTCCCTGGTCCATGAGGGACACAGGCTTGGCATGTACCCACATTTATTATATCAGTGAGTGTAAGGAACGTAGAGGACATGACCTATCCTAGGGAGGTAACTCCAGTTCTCAGCATAGAACAATATCCCTATGTAGCTAGTCTTTCCATTTTTTAGCAGGAACCAAAAATTGAGATTTTTATGTGACATATGATATATTCTTAAATGTAAGCTTAGTTCAAAAAAATGAATCTTCAGGGATTCCCTTTTATCTGGCAATATGTCAAATTAGAATTTCAAATTCCTTTCACAGGATGCCACACCTAAAAGTACAGGATAAAATAGAAAATTCTGTTCATTTCCTTAAATATGTGTCTGAGCTACAGGCAAAGAATGCAGCAGAGGCTAAGAACACCAAGAAAGTTTGAATCCATAGGGGCAAGAGAATGCCATAGCCAGCATTTGCCCACTGGGTAAATGGCTCACTGCCCATTTGGTGACTTGGAGAGAGAGTAAGCAAGGATCCCACCTTGCCTGAGACTTTCTTGGCTTTAGCACTAAAAGTCCCACATCCAGGGAAACTCATCACAATAGGACAAGCTTGTACAGTTATTAACCCTACCTACAATCTGACTTTAAGGAACTAACCTGTTGACATAATATAAAAGGCAAGGGCCTAAGTAGGGTTCAGTGTTATATGAAAGACACACACATCCCCATTCCCAGTGTAAAGACAGCCAAAGGGCATAGCTACAAATGTACCTGCAGAGAGAGACTTCGTAGAGAAGTACCTGATTAACTCTGCCTCAGAAGAAATAAAAGGAAAAGATCTTCTCTCAGGACTGTGAATCATTAGCTCACACTCACGTTCAGGCACTTAATTCACTCTTTCTCTGTGTCCTAAATCTTCTAGTTTGAAATTCCAATGTGATCTCAGTCATACTTTTACTAGAAAAAAACAGAGGGAATAGGTGAAAAAAGAATGGCAGATATTAATCTTTTCTAAAAGCTGACCAGTGGGCATATGAGGATCTATTACACGGTGAATATATTTGAAATTTACTATAAAGAAAAATTGAAAAAATAAAAAAAGCAGACTCAGGTCAATAGTACTTTCTGGAATCTGGCAGAACCCAACTCAAATCTCTTGAGGCACCCACTCTTAACTTTACCTACAAATAAAGTTCCAAGGAAAATAAGCTCACAATGGAAAGTCACTAAAAACATGAAGAGGAAAAATGACTCATTAATGATAAAAAAAAAATAGTAATCTATAAAATGAATCCAGCAAATACTACAGAATTAGGAATTATTCAGTAGTAGAGAATATAAAAATATTTAGTATATCTAAATAAATAAAATTGGAAATGGCAGTTAAGAAAGGAACAAATGAGTGGTCAGATTTGAGAAAAGGACATGATAGAACTTCAAAAATTAAAAATTGATAGCATCTATTAGAAATGAAGAAAAAACTAAATTAGAAAACAGATTTGAAAAAATTATACAAAATGCAACACAGAGAAACAAGGAAATAGATAATATGAAAGAGAAGTTAAGACACATTAAAGAAATGGCAGTATAATAACATTTACATACATCTAATTGCAGCTCCTAAATAAGAGAATATAGATGAATAGTGTAGACATAATATTTAAAAAATTAATGACTGTAGTTAATTACTGACTTTGGAATTGAAGAAAGTTACCAACCCTAAAATTCAGGAAGCCAAATTAGCTCAAAGCAAAATAAATAAAAGAAATCTACACTTAAGCATATCTTGGTGAAATGTAGAACAACAAAAATAAAGGAAAGATATTAAAACAAATCAAAGGGGAAATACAGATTGCCTTGCAAGGAATAACAATTAGAATGGTAGTGAATTTCTCTACGGTAACAATGGAAACCAAAATGCAATGGAATTGTATCTTCAGTGTTCTGAGACGAAATAATAATTAGCCTGCAAATGAATACTCAGTGAAATCATGCTTCAAGAAGTAAAATAAAGACTAGGCTAAAAAAAAAAAAATGGATTTTCTGTCACTAGATCCTTACTAAAGTAACTTCTAGAGAGTTTACATTAAACATGAAGAAAATTATCTCATTCAGGAGGTCTGAAATGCAACAAGAACTGTTAAGTAAAGCTGTAAACATCCTATATATAACAATAAAAGTAATTTGTAGGGCCGTGCATGTGGCTCAAAGGAACAGGCCCCATATACCAGAGGTGGCTGGTTCAAACCCAGCCCTGGCCAAAAACTGCAAAACAAAAAAAAAGTAATTTGTAATGTATATTACTTAATATATCAAAAGAGAAATAAATCCTGAGCAAGAGTAAAACTAGAAATGAGTTGAAAGAGCTGGTTAGCAAGTAATGTCCTTATATTGTTGAGGAAAAAGATTAATATGTTAGTTTGGTAAATTATACATGTATGTTAAAATTTCTAGGTTAACTACTAAAAAGGATGGAAATAAAATACAAAGCTTCCAAAGAAGTAGAGAAACTAGGGGAAAATGAAACAAAGACAAAAGAAAACATGAAAATAACTGAATCCAAAAGAAAACATGAAAAATAAGAAAAATGGAGAAAACCTAGAACACACAAAACAATAGTATAAAGAAATCTGAATATATGAAAATTTATGATCAAAATACCTGGACTAAAATTTTAAAGATTATTAAGCAGTTATAGCTGTTTAGACAATCCTAACCATACAGAAAAGTTGAAAGCAAAAGGATAGAAAAACAAATATCATATAACATTAATGAAAAGAAACCTGATGTGGCTGTATCAATAACAGACAAACATATTCTATACAAGGGCTTTTTGAACTGCACACATCAGTGACTCATAAATCAATTTGGTGAGCTATCATTAATAAGCATTTGCTCATTCATTTTTGTTATTTTTCTTAATGAAAATATTAAGAGTATTGTGCAAGCAGTAGAGAAAAATATTGTAACATTTTGGTCACTTTTTTATGTAGATACACATAAAAAGGTATGCTGGTTTGTGATGTAAAAATTTATTGCTGTGGGTAGTAGTCTAAAAACTTTGAAAGGCATGACTCTAGAAAAATTCTGGCAAGTTTATCAGGAAATATGTATATACTACAGTGATTTAGCAACATTGTCTTAATAACAAACGATGGAAAATAATCTTTCATCCACAGTAGAAAGGATAAACAAATATAGAAATATTTATACTATGAAATACTATACAGTGAAAATTAATGAACTCCAGCTGTGTGTACCATCATAAATTTATCTCAAAAATAATGTTGATGGAAAAGGGCTAATTGCAGTAGAATACTTATAGTATGGTTCTATTTGTATATTGAGAATGAGCAGGTGTAATAAGACTGAACAAACAGCAAGTTCATGAAAAACACAAAATTCAACTTTATCAAGGGGTAGAGATAGTTGAAAGATGTGATCAGAGAGGGGCAAACAAGTGGCTTAAAAACAAGGTTAGAGTTGTTAAGGTGGGTTGTGATAATGATTTAAATGTAACTGTTAATATGCACTCCCATGTTTGTATAGTTCACAGTTGTTTTTTATGGTATTTATGACTTTTTATTTATTTGTTTATTTATTTATTTGATTGTTGGGGATTCATTGAGGGTACAAGAAACCATGTTACACTGATTGCATTTGTTGGGTAAAGTCCCTCTTACAATCATGTTTTGCCCCCAAAAGGTGTGGCACACACCAAGACCCCGCCCCCCTCGCTCCTTCCCTCTCTCTCCTCTTCCTTTCCCCACCCCTCCCTCATTCTTTCTCTCTCGGCTCTCCCCTTCCCTCAAACCCGCCGTGTCATTAATTATCATTAATTGTCCTCATATCAAAATAGAGCACATGGGATTCATGCTTCTCCATGCTTGTGATGCCTTACTAAGAATAATGTGTTCCACTTCCATCCAGGTTAATACAAAGGCTGTAAAGTCTCCATTTTTTTTAATGGCTGAATAGTATTCCATAGTGTACATATACCACAGTTTGTTAATCCATTCCTGGGTTGGTGGGCATTTAGGTTGTTTCCACATTTTGGCGATCGTAAACTGAGCTGCAATAAACAGCCTAGGACAAGTGTCCTTATGATAAAAGGAGTTTTTTCCTTCTGGGTAGATGCCCAGTAATGGGATTGCAGGATCAAATGGGAGGTCTAGCTTGAGTTCTTTGAGAGTTCTCCATACTTCCTTCCCAAAAGGTTGTACCAGTTTGCAGTCCCACCAGCAGTGTAAAAGTGTTCCCTTCTCTCCACATCCACGCCAGCATCTGCAGTTTTGAGATTTTGTGATGTGGGCCATTCTCACTGGAGTTAGATGGTATCTTAGGGTGGTTTTGATTTGCATTTCTCTAATAATTAGGGATGATGAGCATTTTTTCATATGTTTGTTAGCCATTCGTCTGTCTTCTTTAGAGAAGGTTCTTTTCATGTCTCTTGCCCATTGATATATGGGATTGTTGGCTTTCTTCATGTGGATTAATTTGACTTCTCTATAGGTCCTGGGTATCAAGCCTTTGTCTGATTCAAGATATGCAAATATCCTTTCCCATTGGGTAGGATGTCTATTTCCTTTGGTTGTTGTCTCCTTAGCTGTACAGAAGCTGTTGAGTTTAATTAAGTCCCATTTGTTTATTTTTGTTGTTGCTGCAATTGCCATGGCAGTCTTCTTCATGAAGTCTTTCCCCAGGCCGATATCTTCCAGTGTTTTTCCTATGCTTTCTTTCAGGATTTTTATTGTGTCATGC
>CAUYRH010032091.1:0-23772 GCA_963574655.1 Perodicticus potto | reverse complement strand
TTTCTGATATCTCAGCCATCTATTTATGCATAGGATTGTCATTTGTGTGCGCCAAATTGTTACTTCTGGGGGTTGATCTACTCTGGTTGCTCATGTTTCCAGAGCTTTCCCACTGATTCCGCCCCATATTTATTTTGCACCCTTTGGGTGGGTGAGTAGGTAAGGATAAGTTGGGTTGGGGGTTCTATGAGTAGTGATTGACAGTCTTTCCTTTGCCTGTAAGCTGGGACTGGTGTTTTTACCTTTTCCCCTAGAGTTTTGCCAACCCATACTTTGTTACTGCCTGAGAAACTGGGGCCTTATTGATGTGGTGGGGTTAAGTGGCTCTGTCTTATTTTCAGCTGGTCTCTGTGTTACCCTAGAGAATCAGTTACTCTGTGTTGGAATCTGAGCTGTGGAGAAATACCAGCAGTTAGGTCACCATTCACCCCACAGACAACAATTGGAAAAGGAAAATCAAACCTTCCCACTACCACACACCCAGTGTACCACATTGGAAAGTCCTTGGGTGATTGGCCCTGTTGAAGAGGTCCCAATCAGTTGTCCCAGCCAGTACCAACCTCAAATCAAAGAGTTGAAAAGTCTCTGGTGACTAGTTAGCAGGAGTCTGCTGGCAGCTCTGGTATAAGTCACTCCAGGACTCCATGAGCTCAGGAGGGTCCCCCAACCGGTAAATTAGTCTGAGAAGGTTGATGCCTCCTTCCCTACCTTGCCCCTCTGTCATACCCAGTCTCTGGTAACCCTGCAGGGCTATGATCCTGTTCTCTCCAATGAGCTAATGCTCTAGAGGTTTGTACCTGCCTAGGTCACAAGGGGCTCTGTGGCTTGTTGGCCAGTCCACCAGTTTCTGTTGGTGATGGCAGCAGGGAGGTGAGGCCTGACAACCTGGGTACCTGATAGGGCCTGGAGCGATTCACTCAGTTCCATCCCTTTCCCTGATTGATGTTGCTGATAGAACAGAACAAGTTCACAGAATTTCTGCCCTGTGGAAGAGATGTTGGGCTGCTAATAGTCCTGATTCAGTCTGTGAGCTTCAGCCCTTTGTCTCAGCTGTCATCCCCTGAGGGTCAGGTGCGGCTGAAATTTAGCAAAGCTTTCTCGGTGCATATATTTCCGCACTCGGCCCCAGCGAGTTGTGGTACCGCCTCAGGCATATCCTTCACTCTGAGTCCTGCCCCTCTGCCATGGCTGCCACTGGAGAAGCCAGCTTCCCCTGGCCACCCAAAGAGAGTGGGAGTGTCTCCTCAAAACATCTCCAGGGGTGTGAGGCCCACAGCCATAGCTCCCACTGCTGCTCGGTGCCTCAGGTGACCACCTCTCCAGTTCAGCCTCCCCTTGGCTCACTTTCCTCTCACCACTCCCAAGCTGGAAAAACAGCACAGATCAGCAACAGGCTTTGCCCTGTCCACACCCCTTGAGAAAAGGACCAAGAATCTGGACTCTGTGGGGGACAGACCTCCAGACCTCAGGGTGAGAGTGGAGGGGAGTGCAGGGAGTTCAAACTTGCAGGTACAGAATATATACAGCTTTATGCCTGGCAGGAGAGTGCCATGGCACCCTAGTAGGGGAAGGAGGTCCAGTTTTTAGAGGGTCTCTCCTGTGGGGTAGAGTGGAGGACATCTGGACTCTGCTCGCTTGTTTGTATGGAGGTGTGGAGTATGCTGCGAGCCGATCTCATGGTGGGGGAGGGGACTCCCATCCGCTTGGCAATGTGTTCTGTACCTTTTATTTGTATCCTTGGGTTCGCAGGTCACTCCAGCAGGGTTGATGTGCGTTCTTCGACCTTCTCTTTTGGCTCAGTTCCAAACCGTTGGCTTTCTTGCTAAATTTCTGTCTTTTAACTCTCCTTCTGGATGGGAGCATCTGCAGAAAGCTGACTATAGACCGCCATCTTGGCTCCTCCCCATCATCCATATTTTAAAATCCCTTTCTGTCAAGTCCATTATTTCTTCATAGGTGGAGTCTTCTGCAGTAGGTGCTTTATGGTCCTTTGGGGGAGTTCCTCTGTTTTGGTTTATCATGTTGCCCAAACTTTTCTGTTGGTTCCTCCTCAAGTGTTCTTTCTTCTTTTTGCCCTCATTTTTCTTTCTTCCTGTCTCTTTTGCTTCAAATTACCTTGTCTCATAGCTTAGGTCTTGACGTGGCCTCAGCCTGAGCAAAGCCAAACTCTTCCTCTTGTCCAAATAAACAAAAATCCTTGCTCTTGATGACAGTATGTTGCGATATGTTGCTGGGACACCAGGTGGTGCTGTGGATTTTTTAGGAGACAGCATAGCCAGCCACCTCTATGGTCCTTAATTCCAAAGTTAGTTTCTATCAGTGATTGCACGATTGTTTCCTCAGCATTCAGACCCTGCAGGATTATGATCCTAAAGCTCACAAGAATCCTTCAGGGGCAGCTCTCATAGTGCCCCTGGACTCTAGTTTCCATGTGGTAAAGAAGTACCTCAGCCTGTCCCAAGAGTATAGTTCTGATCCTGGGCAGGTGGCATTAAGATGGCTGTACTTTAGACCCCTGCTAAGACATTCTCTCAACTTTCCCATAATGGCAGCCCCCTGGCTGCTGAGACCTTTTCAGTATGGCTTCCTTGCCAGCCACCAAACCTATGGCAAATCCACTCCAATCTACATTCAAATGTGGTTGCTATATACTGTTCAAGTCTACCCACTCTTCCAAGATTTCCACTCAACCAGCAGCTTCCTCAACAACTGAAAACTCAGGAAAGACTGACCTCCATAGAGGGCCAGCTGATCCTAGCTGTTGCAATCACTTCACTAGTTCATCAGATTTACACTGCTCCAGATCATATGCTGTATCTAGCTCACCACCTCCTTGTTGTGCTCCCTTAACTATGACTCTGAGTAAGATCCCTGGGCCAAATATGCCTGACTTCTCTGTTTTTTCCCCAGTTCTTCTAGAAGAGCTCAGCTGAATGATCCTACTGGTCCACCATCTTGCTCAGTCCTCAGGATATACATTTTTAATACTTAGGATTCATTTAAGTATTTTCTCCCAGATTATTGAACTTCCCAATCAATGAGAGTCTGCCACCCCTCAATTTAGGATTGTCTTTTTCAAGTTAATAATTCAAAGCAATCTTGTACCACTAATTCATTTATCTACACTGAGAATATTACAGGTATCAAAGAGATTACATATCCTTTACCTCTTTAAATAATGTCATGGACCCTTTTGCAAATGCTGAGTGTTTAGTTTCACTGTTTAAATATAATTGGCTTGTAGAAACAATTATTCATCAGGGAGTCAGAAAGGGGAAGAGAAAACAAAAACAAATACAAAACCTGTGATTGATGTCTTATCTCTTCAAAGTAATCCAAGCAAACATAATCTCTTAAATATTGTGATAGAGGCGAGTGTGATGGCATGAGCCTGTAGTCATTAGATATTCAGGAGGTCAAGATGGGAAGATTGCTTGTGCCCAAGAGATCAAAGGTGTAGTATTCTATGATCATACCACTGCACTGGCCTTGGTGACAGAGCAAGCCCCTGTTGCTTTTAAAAAAGAAATAAGCGTATACATTTCACTATATATATGACTACATATATATAGTGATACTTCTCACTCTAATTCACTCTCTGGCAGCACCAAGATATGAATCTGTTACACAGCCTATTGCTTTCCCTGCAAAAAGCTGAATTTACAGTGTGTTCTAATGTTTTAAAGTTTATGGTCTTGTACTTTAATGAACATGAAATTTATAAATCATTCACATATTATTTCACATATTTCTCTTTCCATATCCTTAATATTGAGAGTGGCTGTCACCTATGACCTTCTCTGAAAGATCTCAAGTTTGCAGTCTTACAGTTTCATTTGCTAACTTTACTGTTAGCTACCCAATAAAAAAACATGTGTTAGCAGTTATTCAACAACAACAAAACAAAAAATTGTGATTCGAGATTTGCTCTGACAAAGTATTACTTAAATGTCAAAGTTCTAGATACACTGTGTCTATGAAATTGGATACTTTAATTATATATTTAATAGTTTTATCATTTGGAATATGCACAACAGATTGGTATCAACATGACTCTGATAGAAGTTCTCAGCCAGGTTCCTACATTAACTGTGCTACTTTTGGAAAAAGTTCACTCAACCTGCCAGAAACTCAGTTTCCTTATCTATAAAATAATAGAATCATAAAATGTTTGGACCGAAAGACACCCTAGAAACCAGACATACAAGGAAGTTTAGCTCTACCTTATCTAGTCAAAATCTGAACTCTTGAGACGGTATTCAGTTTGAACTCTGGGAAGGAAAAGGCCTAGCTAAAATGATGATAATAATCAGCCCCTGTCCCCTCATTTGCTTGATAATAGTTAGTCAGTGTTCCCTTATTGGCTTCTATATAATTGCTACTCTAGAGGACACACATGGCAGTTGTAAAGATTCTTAACTCCTCTCTATAAATAACATCACTTGTAGGAACCTAGGGATCGTTTTTGAGATGTCTTCCAGGTTCTGCACTCCAGTGGATTGTCTGACCCACCCAGGCCAGGGAACTGTCTCTAGTGGTCTTGGACCTCTCACCCAACAAATTGCATTCTAATGGCTTGGCTGGCCTGACCAGACAGTGACCCATACCAAAGGATTGCTGATTCTGCCCTGAAACCAGCCAATTAATTACCCTGATTGCCTAACTCTTGGCCCACCACTGTCCCTACCCCCTCAATTCTCAGTGGGGCAGATTTACATTTCTCCAATCTCCCCACTTAGTACTATGTGGAATAAACTCTTTCTCTGCTATAAACCTTGCTGTCTCTGGATGTTGGCTTTCTCTTGGGCAGCAGGCAGATGAACCTGGCAGAGTGACAAGATTAGACTTTTGTAAAGCCTTTTGAGGCTAGAATTACAAACCAAGGATTTGCATCCGATTGTGCCTGTTTCCATGGAATTGAACTTAAGATAATCATTGTCTTGTTCTGACATTCTATGAGTCTATGATTATAGAATTTAGACTAGGTTATGGCTAGCTAAACAGTAGAGAAGGCCAGAGTAAACAGGAAGCAATTCTTTTAATCAGTACAATTGGCAGATGGGTTGGGCAGAGTCCAGTACACTAGTCATTTGAAGAGAATGGCAAATATGTAATGAGAAGCTGCAAAATTATATCAAAATTAAATAGCATTTATTGAGCAGCTTCTGCATGCCAAAGGCATAGACAAAGAGTGGGTGAGTCATTATTAGTGGTCATTGTTAGTTCTGGTTTCTGTCTCTTGAACAAACTCATCACTTGGAGACTTTTTTTTTATCTGCAGATTCTTAGTGTGCATTTCTAAGAAGTTCCCAGGTGACGCCTATATTGCTGATGCACAGACACAGTTTGAATGATAAGGCTTTAGAAAGAGTGGTGCAATAGAAACATAATGTAAGATATATGCATAATTCTAAATTTGTTAGCAGCCATATTAAAAAAGTATAAAAATGGTGAAATTAATTGTATGTTTACTTTGACTCAATATATCCAACATATTACTATTTCAACCTAAGTCTTATGTAAGTATTAATGAGTTATTTTATACACATTTTAAAAATTAAACCTTCAAAATACATTGTGTATTTTCTACCTATTGGACATTATAATTAAGATATTTAATTTTTAAAAATACATATATATTTGTGTTTCATAATATTTACAGTTCAAAGTATGTTCATATACTCAAGTTATTACAAACATACTTAAACAGTAACTTAATAAGGCGTGAAATTTTAAGGGTAAATGAATTGAAATTAGATAAAATTTAAAATTCTTTTCCTTTGTTTTATGTACTAGGTTACATCTACAATGTTCTAGAGCAGTGGTTCTCAACCTTCCTAATTGCCACTTTGTTACAAATGGAAAAAAGAGGTTGCAACTCACAGGTTGAGAACCGCTGTTCTAGAGCCACATGTGGCCAGTGGCTACCATATTACACAGAGTAGCTCTAAATCATGCAAGAAAAATAAGAAGAATGCTGAGTGGAACATGAGGAAAAAGGAAATTGGGAGGTAGCTTAAAAAAATTAAGAACAAGAGTTGAAAGAACCATGTTATTATTATTTTTTTTAAATTTAGGGAATAATGACCTCTTAGGGAGTAAATGACCAAGTAAGGGAATAATGGAAAAAGCCTATGTGTTTTTCTCACCAATTATAGTTAGAATTATTTTACCTGGCTTTGATAATTCAAAAGCATCACTATCTCTCTTCAGGGGAAAGACAATAATTAATAGATGATAAAAACTTGACAGAAAACTTTCCCAGTGCCTGGAGGAAACACTGTGAGGTCATATATTGATAGGGAAACAAGGATCTGCAGAAAAAGCCATTCTAGGCCGGAAATCAGAGCTTACTTGCTGCTTCTGTTTCCTGCCTCTGAGGTTTACTCAAGGGCCTCAGGAGGGCTGAAATACCCTATGCCTGTTCTTCACTGGGTGATGGGTTATTCTGTAAATAATCTCAAGTCTCATCCTCTCTATATGCTTTGTCTTCTCTATATGAGCTTCTATCCTCCCTTTCTGCCTTGCAAACTTCAGTTTTTATATTTCACCCTCACTCTCTGGCTGCATTCCAGCCCCAGAGGCTTCTTTTGAGTTTATTAAACTTATCATTCATGCAGGGCCTTTGCACAGACCGTTTTTCCTCTATAATGCTGGTTTTCTTCTTCAGTAACCTTCACCTAAGTACTTTCAATTTTTCTTTTTATTGAACATAAGATAAGGTGTGGATCATTTCAGTGATTAAAAGAAACACTGCTCTCAGGAACCAAATGTTGGCACTGGCATAATTCACCACCTGTCTTCTTAGGATAGATACAATTTGACTCCCAGACTGGATATGATTATAAACAGACTTATTTGAATGGGGTGCTTCTCTGTGAATACTCCCAATAGGTTGCCTGACTTTGCTGGGATAATTTGCCAAATTCTTTGGCACCTGATTAAGTTCCCTCATGACCTACCTGTTTATTCTGTAAACCACAAGGGTGGGGCTTATTCTCCTGGTCAAGACTTGTCTTCTTTCTCTCTTCCTGCCTTTCTCCATGCTTCTTGAGGAGGACAGTTTTTGCCAGCTCTCTGTTCTCACCTCCTTCAGCTCAGAGGCACTGGCAGACACTGCTCTGCCTTACCTTCAAATAGTTGCCCCTCTGAATTGCTGACCCAGTATGACGGTTGGTGGCTGGGCTAATGCTTTGCTGCCCTCTTCTGGCTCCAATGTTTAGCAACTATAGTATTTGTTTAATGAATTCTGGAAATAGAATTGCATACTTTTCCAGATGCCAATGTGCAATGAAAAGCAGCATTTAAAAAAATTTAATACTATTTATTGAGCATAGTCTGTGTGTAAGAAATACTAAGCACTGGAGACAAAGGTGTGAGTGAAACAGGTAAGACATTTGTGCCCTTGCTGAAGAGTCAGCAGGAGACAGACTTACATAAACAAGAAAACATATGGTAAACCAGAGATTGCATGAATAAATAAAGTTGGCAGTGGACATAGACAGTGGGTAGCACTTAAATTTTAGAAAAGGCCAAGGAAGATCTGCCTTAGGCAAAAAGACGTGAAGGAAGTGAAAAAGAGAGCAATAGACACGGAAGCGAGAAGCTGCCTGGCATTGTTACGTTAGACAGTTAGTTGGACAGAAGCAGGTAAATGGCAGATACAGGCAGGCTATTTTGGACTGGCTTGGGTCAGGCTGACCTGGGCTATTGTGGGAGTGGGGCTAATTGCTAATCATGGCCCTGCAGGTGGGTTATTTGGGGAACTGGTTGTTTTGGGGGAAATGATTAATGTCCCTGAGACTTTTTGATTTGGACAGATAGATAAAAATTGTTATGGGAACATATTATGGGAACAGAGTTGAGCAAGACCCTGGGAATTTCCAAGAAGCAGCTGACACTCCTCAGATGTTGTACCTAAAATCCAGCACTGCACTCTGCATGATGCCCACATTCATTGGGATGGGGCATGGTTTGCTGTCTAAACAGTTAAAATAAACTTTTCCTTTCTTGCAAAACCCTACTTGCTCTTGTTCTCTTCAATTATTTCAGTGACTATATTGAGCTGTTATCACACTTCCCTAACAGTATGTTTGAGGAATGTGAGGGAGGCCAGTTTAGCTGAAGAACTGGAGCAGAGGAACCAAGGGGAAGAGGAGGAGGGAACAGGTGAAGGAGCTGAGCACGGGAGGCAGATGGGGGCGGATCACACAGGATCATGCGGACACTTTTATGCATATGTATGCATGCGTGACGCATGTACACATACACTCATTCATATCCACACACAGGCATGCAGGGAACACACACAGACACAGATGTACATACACACACACACACAATGACACACATTTATATCCAAATCAGATTGAAAGGTTTTGGAGAGTTTTGAATAGATGGGACCCACTGAATGACGTGTTTAAATAGATCACTCAGAAGACTGTGTGACTGACGGACTCTAGAGGTTACAAGGGACAAGTAGAGACACCTCTTGGGAGTCAAGGAATAACAGTCTGCCTGGTAAAATGGCATGGTCATGTTCTGGTTACGTTTTGGAAATAAAAGATTTGCTGATGGATTGACTGAGGGGTGTAGAAGACTCAAGGATAACTAGATGGCTGAGCAATGGAACATCTGGAATTGTCATTTATCGGATGGAGAGATCTGTGGGAAGGGAAGGTTGGAGGAATGAAGGTAGAGAGAACAAAGAGTTGTTTTTGGAAATGTTATTTTCAGACGCCTACTGCATATATACTAAAAAGAAGATCAGAGGAGAAATCTAGAGTAGTGATAAAATATTTGGAGACACACTCTATAAATGGTATTTAGAAGAATGTAAAAGACTGGATGTAATCAAATTAAGAATATTAATTCATTGTGGCAGAAGTTATCACTTCTAATCTGAACATGGTTCTGACTTCAATGCAGCTTTGAATTTCCACTTGTGCCATGTGATATATGGTGACTTTATTCTCCTACTGTCCTCTGTTTGAACTGTTGTGAACTGTGATTCATATAGTTCACTCTGCTTATCTGTTTCTCACGTGGCCATGACTATTTCCGTTACAAATTAATCTACCTCTGTCTTTGTCCACTTACTTCATCACAGTAAAATAGCTCCTGGCAGTGACTGGACTGTGAATACCATTGCAAATACTGGTGATGTTACGGACTGCTTTCCACATCTTCCCCACTCCCACATCCTCTTATTCAACTAGGAAACTTCTGCATATCCTTTAAGGCTCGGTTGACATATCCCCTCTGAGAAGCCCTTCTTGAA
This sequence comes from Perodicticus potto, assembly GCA_963574655.1. Taxonomy (NCBI): domain Eukaryota; kingdom Metazoa; phylum Chordata; class Mammalia; order Primates; family Lorisidae; genus Perodicticus; species Perodicticus potto. The sequence goes on along the minus strand of CAUYRH010032091.1, from coordinate 14,492 downwards.
GTCTCTGGAAGGTACCTATTGAACCTACTGTTCCCATTTCTGTATTTTCATCTTTTTTATAGCCCTTTTCATGTAACTAATTATTGTAGCTTTCTTATACTTTCTGCTGTGGATTGTAATTCCCAAGGGGGAAGGGATTATATTTTGCTTACTTTTATATGCTTGGTGGCACAGTTATTGGCAAATAGTAAGTGCTTGATCATTTATGCTAAACATAGCAATGGGCTTTACATTCGAGCCACTTTACTGTTGAACAAATCAAAATCGCATAATTTCATAAGCTATTGAAGGTCCAGGTGCCTTCAAATAAAGCAGGAAAAGGACTCTTTATTTTTCTCTGGGCTGTGTAAGTTGCTGCCTAGGTTTTTATTTTGTTTGACATTAATTTAGTTGGCCAAAGCAGATTCCATCTGAAGAGCTGTCGAACTTCATTCTTCACCATGGCTCTTTGGCAAATCTCACATCACAGGGCTGTTTGGAAGTTTATTCATGTTGAAGCTTTCTGGCTCCTCGTACCAGTTTGGAATTAGCATCTATTTGGAAGATTAACTGTGTGGTTCCCTGGTACTGGTTGAATATTTTTATCAAGAATTATTGCTGTGATTTTCCTTGACTGAATCCTAGACCTGTTTCTGGGCAAACGATGGCCTAGGAATTTCGATTCTTTATGTGTGTTTTTTTTTCTAATCCAGTTTAAATTTTGTTGCCATTAGCTACTTATTTTACAAGTCTTTATCTAGCTATTAAATAATTTTCCATATTGGAAAGTGCTTTAAAGCCTCCCTATTCCAAGAAGTTCAGATTTAAAACAATAGCCATTCAAACTTGTACTTGAATGGCTATTGTTATGGTGAAGAATCTTTAGAAATATGTGGTATCCATCAAATACTTCTTATGTGCCAGGGATTGTTTTGTTTTACTTTGTTTTTGTTTTTGAGACAGAGTCTCTCTTTCTCTCCCTGGGCAGAGTACCCTGGGCTCATAGTTCACAGCAACCTCAAACTCTTGGGCTTAAGCAATATTCTTGCCTCAGCCTCCTGAGTAGCTGGGACTACAAGCCATGCACCACGACACCCAGCTAATTTTTCTATTTTTAGTAGAAGGATCTCACTCTTGCTCAGGCTGGTCTTGAACTCCTAAGCTTAAGCCCTTCACCCACCTCAGCCTCCCAGAGTGCTAGGAGTATTGGCGTAAGCCATGGTGCCTGGCCCAGGAATTGTTTTGAGCGCTAGAGACACAGTAGTGTGTCAAAGTCCCTTGCGGAGCATACTTTCTAGAAAAAAGATGATGGATAATAACAAAAAAACAAGTATGGCAATTTCAGAAAATGACATGCTATACAGTAAATAAAATGGTGCAAGGTGTATGAGGGTGACTCATCACTTAGTGTGTGGAGGCCAAGGCAGTTTGCACATTTAATGTGTCAGCATAGACCTGTTCCCAGATGCTGGTTCCTTCTTTGAAATCCCAGTGTTTTGGTTCTTTTCCATTTGCCCCCACACTACCCCAGAATCTATTCTCAGCTGTTCTCTACTTGGTTCTGTGTCCTGGAAGGCTGACTTCTATACTCCATTACCTGGGATTCCTGGCTTCTGGCTTCTGATTGGATTCTGGAAACATTGACTTGTGATTGAAGAGTGGAGGGACAAAGAGACTGAGATATTTTTTCCCTCCTTCCATAACTAGCAGGACGATCTGGCAGCCCTGCCTTACTCTACAGACACACATCCTGTTGAATAGCACATCTTCTGTGGGTCCAACTCTTGCCACTTCTGATCATTTCAGTGCCCCTTTAGACCTGAGGGTGGTAACAGCTTTGAGTTAATAATCACACTGCTCACACCTCTATACATATGACCTTCCTTTCAGTGTCTTCACATAAACCCTTTTTGGTGTGGCTTGTTTCCTGTCCGTACCCTGAGTGATCCAGCAGAGATGTGAAAGAATAACCACCCACGTATGGAGGTGCTCCCTCTGCCTGTTTCTATGGAGGAGGCATTTCTTCAGATACTCCAGCTCTGTCTCTTGCACATTAGAGATATTTACATAGATTTTTGTTATGGAAGATGAAAAATCCAATAAACATGTATTCTGGAGGTCCCAGAACCTTTGGAAAATAGAATAGTACAGACACTACATTTTTGGAGGTTTATTTTACCTGTAACTGGTTCTCATGAGCTTACACTATTATTGCTGTGCATAGCATTTCTTCAGGTGACACTCTAAAAACCAAATTGAAAGATTGATACTTTAAGGCACCAGAAAAATCTCTTCATATTAAACGGAGAATTAATATTTTTGAGGGGGATAGAGGCTTAATGAATTAATCAATGTGAGTCTTACTATAACTATAAATGGTGAAAGTGTATTTGCAACATGATTTACCTAGTAGAATAAAAGTGTGTCTATGGTGCTTTATCTCCAAGTGTGTTGACCTCTGGCTCACCTCTTGGGCTAGAAAAAATCATGTGCTTTAACATTGAAGAATTTCAGAATAATCTAATGCAATATTCCAAATAATAAGAGATTAATTTCTATTACAACATTTTCAGCAGATAGCTTTCAAGTTTTTGCTATAATATTTTCAGTTTACGAGATCTCATTGTACTACCTTAAAAGATAATCAATTCCATTTGTGATACCTTTAAATATTAGAAAGTATTATTAAGCTCAATTTAATGTCTTCATAACTCCATTTTTTCCCCATTTTTTATTGTGGTAAAACACACATGATATAAAATTTACTGTCTTAACCATTTGAAATGTACAGTTGGGTAATAGTAAATGCATTTATGGTGTTGTGCAACTATCACCACCTTCCATCTCCAAAAGTCTCTTTGTGACTCGCAAAAATCATTCCCTCTTCCCTGAAGGCCTTGATCACTGCCATTCTACTTCCTATTTTTATGATTTCGAGTGCTCAAAATAGCACATATAAATGTAATCATACAGCATTTGTGTTTTAGTGACTGGTGTATATTACTTAGCATAAAATCCACAAAGTTCATCCATGTGGTAGCGTATTTCAGAATTTCCTCCCTTTTTAAGGCTGAGTAATATTTTATTGTGTATATAAGAACATGATATTCAGCTAATCCCTTCATCCATCCATGAACATTTCGACTGCTTCCATGTTTTAGTTATTATGAATTAAGCTGCTATGAACATGGGTATAGAAAGATCTCTTTGAAACCTTGTTTTTAATTCTCTTAAGTATATTCTCAGCAGTGTAACTGTGGGACCATGTCGTAATTCCTTTTTTTTAAACTTTATTTTTTTTTCCTTTTTTAAATAAACTTTTTATAGACTTGTTATGCTATTTTCCATAGTGGCTGTACCATTTTACATTACTACCCACAGTACACAATGTTTAAATTTCTCCACATCCTCACGGACACTTATTTTCTATTTATTTTTTGTTAGATGTCCATTCAATGGGTGTGAAGTGGTATCAAGGTGTAGTTTCAACGTGAATTTCCCTAATGATTAGTGATGTTAAGCATCTTTTCATGTGCTTATTGACTATTTGTATATCTTTTTGGCGAAAGGTCTGTTAAAATCTTTTACTCATTTTTGAATTATATAATTTTTGTCAATTAGTTTTAGGAGTTCTCTATATATTCTGGGTATTAATCCCTTAAAAGATGTATAATTTACAATTTTTTTCTTACAAATATTTTCTTTCAATAGGTTGACTTTTTACTCTATTGATAGTCTTCTCATGTATGATTTAAAAAAAATTCATAAAGTCCAATATATATAAATATACAAAATTTTTATGATTCCCAATTATCTACATATATCTATATAAAATTTTCATGAAGCCCCAAAATCATATATGAAAAGATTATCGATATGTCTCTATATAGTCTCTCTCTACACACTCACACACACACAGACACACATAGTTGCCTGTGGCCTTTGGCGTCATATCCAAGAAATTACTGTTAAATCCAGTGCCAGGAACCTTTTGCCTTGTATTTTGTATGACAACCTATGTAACAGAATATGTAGCAATATATGTAACAGGATGTGTAGCAGGCCATGTGGTAAGATATGTGGCAACATATGTAATAGGATATGTAGCAGCTTATGTAACAACATATGTAGTGATCTCTGTAACAAGCTGTGTAGCAACCTATGTAGCAAGATGTGTAGGAACCTGGACAGCAGGCTTGCAGAGATAAAGTGGCGGCTACTGAACATTAATGATCAGACTTTGGCAGTTGGAATTGATCAGCTGTGGAACTCCAGAGAAAGGAACGTGGGGGGAGGGGCACATGTTCCCAATAAATAGCAACTGCAGAGGTTGCTTGGGGCCTCCCCCCTCCCACCCCCCCATGTATGGGAAAAGCCACCTCCTGCAAGCTTCAAGCTTAAAATCCATTGTCAGGCCTGCTTCCTTGGTGATGGTCACTTTTGTTCTAAGAATTTTTTTTTTTTTTTTGAGACAGAGCCTCAAGCTGTCACCCTGGATAGAGTGCTGTGACATCACAGCTCACAGCAACCTCCAATTCCTGGGCTCAAGCGAGTCTCTTGCCTCTGCCTCCCAAGTAGCTGGACTATAGGCGCCCGCCACAATGCCCGGCCATTTTTTGGTTGCAGCCGTCATTGTTGTTTGGCGGGCCCGGGCTGGATTCGAACCTGCCAGCTCAGGTGTACGTGGCTGGCGCCTTAACCCGTTGAGCCACAGGCGCCGAGCCAGAATTTTATAGTTTTAGGTCTGATATTTAGGTCATGAATCCATTTTGAGTTAATTTTTGTGTGTCCTGTTGGGTAAAGGTTTAATTTTATTCTTTGGAACTTGGATATCCAGTTTTCTTAATATCACTTGTTGAAAGACTGTCTTTTCCTTATTGATGGTTTTGGTGATACCGGAATTTCAGGTTCTTGGTCTCTGTGATTTGAAGAATAAATCCGCGGACCACAGATCAGTGGTAAAACAGAATTTATTAACAGAAAGGAATACAAAACCACTAAAGCTCCCGGTAGAGAGAGAGAACTCAAGTCGGGAGAGAAAAGCTCTGTTTTTCTCCCAGTCTCTCTCCGTCTTGGGGTATATACAGGTGTATGGGTTCCTTGGCCAGGAAATGAATGAACACAGTCTCTTCCGCTGAGGCAAGGTGAATGAATGAATGTGTTAATGAATGGACACAGTCCATTCACGGAATTGAGGCTTAGGAAACTTACATGAAATTGACCTAGATATAGGAAATGAGAGTTCTGTTATTCAGTCACAAGGGAAAGAGACACCAAGGCGCCAGTGTCTCCCCAGCAGTTGTCCGGCCAGTTTGGTCACTGGAGCCTCCTATGGGGGTTGGAGCCCTCCCCACCCCTCCAGCTCCAGCCTATCATCCAGCCCGCTGGTTCCTCTGCCGGCTGCCGCTGCACCAACACTGCCAAGGTGGAGGGGTAGGTCCTCCATCTCAGCTCCACTGAACACTGAGCTGGCTGGGGCCCACCTGTCCTGTATCATTGGCATCCTGGTGGAAAAGCATTTGACCACTCATATGAGAGTTTACTTCTGTACTCCGTATCTTATCCCATTTGTTTATGTCTGTCTTCATGCCAGTAAGACATTGCTTTGATTACTGTAGCTCTGTAGAAAGTTTTGATATGAGGACGTGTGAGTCCTCTAGCTTTCTTCTTATATTTCAAGTTTCTTTTTGGCTGTTTGGTATCTTTTGAGATTTCATAGGAGTTTTAGGCTTTTTTTTGAAAAAAGTTCATTGGGATTTTTATTTGGATTGCATTACATCTATAGATTGCTGTGGATAGTATTGACATCTTTAAAGTATTAAGTCTTCCAGTCCATGAATATTGGTATCTTTCCATTTATTTTTATCTCATTTCTTTCAGAGATGCTTTATAGTTTTTATTGTATAAGTCTTTAATCTCCTTGGTTCAGTTAATCCTTAAGTATTTTATTCTTTATGATGCTACTATGTGATGCTACTATGCTGAATGTGTTTTCCCCCTCCCAAATTCCTATTTTGAAATTTAATTGCCAGTGTGATAGTATTAAGAGGTGAGGCTCTTAGGAAGTGATTAAGTCATGAACTCCACCCTCATGAATGGAATTATCAGTCATATAAAAAATGGGTGAGGGCACTGTTCTCTTCTGCCATGTGAAGATGAGAGGCAACGTCTTGGAGGCAGAGAGCAGCTCTCATTAGACACTGAACCTGCTAACACCTTGATCTAGGACTTCCCAGTCTCCAGAACAAGGAGGAAATAAATTTCTCTTCTTTATAAACTACCCAGGCTCAGGTATTTTGTTATAGCAACAGGAATGCTATTGTAGTTTGGGTTGTTTTCTCAATTTTCATCTCAGATTGCTCAGTGTTGGCAGAGAGAAATGCAGCTGATTATTGTGTATTTACTTTATGTTCTACTTTGCTGAATTAGTTTATTAGCTTTAGTTTCTTGTGGACTCTCTATATAAGATTATACCATCTGTGAACAGAAATAATATTACTTCATCCTTTCCAATCTGATTACCTTTAATTTCTTGCCCAATTGCTCTTGTTAGGACTTCCAGTACTATGTTAAATGATGAAAGTGGGCATCCTTGTTTTGTTCCCAATCTTGGAGGGAAAATTTCAGTCTCTCACTGTTGAGTTTTATGTTTGCTGTGAGTTTAACATATATGGCTTTTATTATGTTGAAGTATTCCTTTTTTTTTTTTACTACTTTGTTGAGTGCTTTTTGTCAAGGAATGTTGAATTTTGTGAAATTCTTTTTATGCATCAATAAAGATGATCATGTGTTTTTTAAATTCATTCTCTTAATGTGGCACACTACATTGGTTAATTTTTGTATGTTGAATCTTTCTTGCATTCCAAAAATCATATGGTCATGGCATATAATCCTTTTAATATACTACTGAATTTGGTTTGCTAGCATTTTCTTGAGGAAGAAAAAGAGGATTTTTGTATCAATGTTCTTAAGAAATATTGGCCTGTAGTTTTCTTATAGTCTCTTTGCCTGACTTTGGTATCAAAGTAATGATTTCTTCCTAGAATGAGTTGTATTCCCTTGTCTTCAATTTTTTTGAAAAGTAGTAGAGAATTTGTGTTAGTTCTTCCTTAAATGTAGAGTTCACTGGTGAGCTATCAAGTCCAAGGCTCTTCCTTGTTGGGAGATTTTTGATTAGTGATTCCATCTTCTTATTAGCTATAGGCCTATTTATATTTTCTTTTTCTTCTTGATTCAGTCTTGGTTGATTGTATGTTTCTAGAAATTTATCCGTTTATTTTGGGTTATCCATTTGTTGGTGTATAATTGTTCATAGTACTCTCTCATAATCTTTATTTCCATAAAGCTGTAGTAATCTAAATTTTAATTCTGATTTTAGTAACTTGAGTTTTCTTTCTTTTTTTCTTAGTTTACCTAGATAAAACTTTGTTAATTTGTTGATCCTTTCAAAGAACCAACTTTTGGGTTTGTTAATTATTATATCTCTATTCTCTATTTAATTGATCTCTGCTCTAATCTTTATTATTTACTTATGCTATTTTTATTTTTATTTTCTTCTTGTTTATCTAGTCCTTTGAGATGTAAAGTTAGGTCGATTTGAAGTCTTTCTTGGTGTTTTTTTTTTTTAACTAGCCAATAATTTAATAGTTCATAATATTATTGGTATGTTACAAATGCTTTTATGACCTGAACCCCTAGATAAAAGGCCCACGCAGCTTCCCACTTGGGTTCCCTCTCTGCAGCCAGAGGTTCTGTTGCCTTTCTTTTCTTATTTATTCCTTTCTCTATCAACAAACTCTATCCTGTCACCTAACCATGTGGTTGTGGGTTCATTCTTTGAATTTCCAAGATCAAGGACTCAGCATGTAGAGAAATTCTGGCAATAAGATGAACCAGTAAGTTGCCACTTATCTCTAGGTGAAGATAAGGCTTCTGTTCCTTGAAAAACTGATTTAGAAAACTATGGGGAGCCCTCCACCTTCTCTGCTCCCTCTGGGAGACTGTGATTGAGAGTGGCATTCTCCTTCTCAGGCACCATGTGCCTCGACTTCCCAGGGACTGCCACTGGGACAGCTTGAACAATCCACCCTCTTTAATGCTTCTTCATTCTCTGAGGCCCAGTCCTAACATTTAACTCTGCTACCAACAGAGCATGCCTGGCACTCTGTAGTGACCTTTCTTGTTTTTTTTAATGTAAGAATTTGTAGCTATAAATTTTCCTCTTAGCATTGCTTTTTCAGTATCCCATAAGTTTTTTTTCCTTAAATTAATCTTTAAGTATTTCCTATTTTTCCTTGTGATTTCTTCTTTGATACATTGTTTAAGAGTGTCTTGTTTAATTTCCACAAATTTGTAAAATTGCAGTTTTCCTGTGTTATTGAATTCTAATTACATCCTGTTGTGGTCAAGGACGATACTTTGCATGATGTCTATTTTTTAAGTCTATTGAGAATTAAGTTGTGGCCTAAAGTATGGTCAATCCTGAAAAAATGTCTCATGTGCTCTTGAGAAGAATGTGTTTTCTCTTGTTAGGATGAGTGTTCTGTATGTGTCTGTTAGCTCCATTTGGTCTAGTTTGTTGTTCAGTTTGTCTATTTCCTTACTTATCTTTTGTCTGGTTGTTCTACCTATTATTAAGAGTGGGGTATTAATGTCTTCAACTCTTTATTGTAGACTATTTACCCTTCAATTTTGTCAATTTTTGCTTCATGTGTTTAATGATTTTCTATTTGGTGCATAAGAGTTAATAATTGTTATTCCTTCTTGCTATATTGAATCCTTTTTAGTACATAATGTCCTTCTTTGGACATAGTGTCTCTGGTAATCTTTTTGACTTAAGGTTTCTTTTGTCTTATATTGGGATAACCATGCCTCCTTTCACTTTCTATCTGCCTGGAATAAGCTTTTCCACACTTTCACTTTCAAATTATTTGTGTCTTTAGATCTAAAGTGAGTCTTTAGTACACAGCACACAGTTGAATCATGTTTTTAAAATACATTCTTCTAAACTCTGTTTTTTGAAGGTTTAATCCATTTACATTTAAGTAATGACTTATAAGAAAAACTTCTTTCTGTCATTTTGCAGTTTGTTTTCCTGTCACTCATTTCCTGCATTCTTGTCTTCTTAATTGCTTAGTTGATGTGATTTTTTTTTTAAATAGTGAAACATATAAATCTGCTGCTCCTTTCCTTTCATATATATTCTATAGCCGTTTTCTTTGTGGTTGCCAAGAGGATTATATTTAACATCCTGAAGTTCTACCAGCTTAACTTCAATAACATGTAAAAACTTTGCTCCTTTCAGAGTTCTGTCCCCACTCCTTTCAGTTATTAACGTCACAGATTACATATATATGTATATACCCCAGACCTAGTAATTATTTTAAATGTAATTATCTTGGTCCTCTTTGTCTTCTTGCCCTGGCAGTGGAGGCCCATTCCCTGTCTGTGGTGAATGTATCCTGCTCTGTAAGCCTGTATCTTGTTCTTACTCTGTAAACCTCTCTTCTCCTTCTCAATACACTTGCCTTTAAAAAAGTATAATAGTCTCTCAAATTAGGTATAAATAAAATGTAGAGTTATAAACCAAATTTACAATAATACTAGCTTTTAAACAATTTTCTTTTAAAATATATTAATCTCTTAAACTATGTAGAAAATAAAAAGTAGAGTTACACATTACTGTTATAATAATACTAGCTTTTATAATTACCAATATATTCATCTTTACTGAGATAATTATTTCTTCATAAACTTTTGAGTTCTGTCTAGTGTCTTTTCATTTCAACTGGCCAGGCTCCCGCTAGCATTTCCTGCAGGGCAGGACTGGTGGTAACAAACTCCCTTAGCTTTTGTTTATCTGAGAGTGTCAATTTCTTACTTTTCAAAGATAGTTTTGCCAGATGTAGCACTCTTGCTTAACAAGTTTTATTTTTTAAAAATTTTCCTTTTAGCACTTTGTTTACATTAACCCAGTGTCTTCTAGCTGCCAAATCTCTGATGAAAAATCTGCTAATAATTTTATTGAGGATCTTTCTATATGACAAGTCACTTTTCTCTTGTTGCTTTAAAACTTCTGTCTTTGTCCTTGGATTTCAACAATTTGATAACAATGTATCTGTGTTCCTCTCCCACAGAATGCCCACATGCTAGATTAAGGAAAACAGAAAAAACTCTCTTTTGTCCCTTCTTGGCTCTAAGCAATACCCTTTTCTCCCATCTAGAGCTTTCTCCTCTTACTACTCTTAATTTAACACAAACATTTTGATCTGTGGTAGCATCATTGGACTTATCAATCCAGAAGGAGGCAAACTTATTTGATTACAGTCAGTCTGGTGTTTTAAACTTACAATTTTTATTTTGCAATTATATTATCAATTATACTTACATTAATATCTTGATATCCAAAAAACCAAATTGAATAAAAAATTTAAAAACAAGGACCAAATTTATTTCAGATATATCTTGTTTTAAGAAAAATTGTACACAAAACCTCTCTACAAGAGCCTACCTAGCTAGACTCTCTAAGAATTTCATTAAAGTATCTATTATCACTTTTTTTCTTCTGGTGGAAATGGCCAGAGTTGAACACAAGTGCAATCCACTCTAGCAATTGACTTCTCAAGAGGCTTCATTCTTTGAAGGCCTCAAATGAAGGGTTTTCTCTATTTTACACTTTCTAAACATACTGAGTTTTTTTTGTTTGTTTTCTTTTTTGAGACAGAGTCCTACTATGTCACCTGGGTAGAATGCCATGACTTCACAGCTCGTAGCAACCTCAAACTCTTGGGCTTAAGTGATTCTCTTGCCTCAGCCTCCCAAGTAGCTGGGAATACAGGCATCTGCCACAACGCCTGGCTATGTTTTGGTTGTAGTTATCATTGTTGTTTGGCAGGCCTGGGCTGGGTTCGAACCTGTCAGCTCCAGTGTATGTGGCTGGTGCCTTAGCTGCTGAACTGCAGGGGCCAAGCCTAAACATACTGAGTTTTTCCCATAAATTTCCTGCTTCCTTTCTGTTGAAATATATATTTGTATGTATATATATTTTTCTGAATACTTTGCCTCGTATAGTAAGCCACAGAATCACAGAATTCTAGATCTGAAAGGACTGATCTAAGGATTAATCTCTGAAAGGATCAGAGATTAATTAGCAAAGTGGCCCCAAGATTCCCAAATTTTGAGGAAATTTAAATTAATAAAACCAGACATTCTGATTTCATTGATCCCAAGTAAAGTCATTGGGACTTTAAAAAGCTCTCCAGGTGGTATAGTGTGAAGCAAAGTTTGGAAAATTCTTATGTAGTACTAATCTCTACCTTTTATTAGAACACTAGTAGGTGCCCAAGCCAGGACTTAAAAGAGGGTCAGGTGTTACTTGGGCCAGTGTGCTTTTCATTGGTCAAGTGTCGTTTCTTCTGAATGAAATAGCACCAAATGATAGCAAGTGTGAAAATCAGAACAATGCTTAAGAATTTATTAAGTATATTGAATAAATATCAAAGTGGAAGTTAGAATAGGCCATAAAGATAAAGCTTAGTAAAAGTATATTATTTTATTATTATGGGATATAAATGGCACTATCTGATTGCTATCAATAAAATACTTGTAAAATAAAAACATGTTTGGGAGTGGCGCCTGTGGCTCATCGAATATGGCCCTGGCCCCATACACCGAAGGTGGAGGATTCGAACCTGGCCCTGGCCAAAGTGAAACAACAAAAAAATAGCCAGGCATTGTGGCAGGCACCTGTAATGCCAGCTATTCGGGAGGCTGAGGCAAGAGAATTGCCTAAGCCCAAGAGTTGGAGGTTGCTGTGAGCTATGACGCCACAACACTCTACGGAGGGCAATAAAGTGAGACTCTGTCTCTAAAAACAACAACAACAAAAAAAACCCAAACAAAATAAAAAGATATTTTTTAGCAGGCAAATAAATATGCAGTTTTTCATATCAAATCATTAAATAGTGAGTTGAAATGATTTGCCTTTTTGTGGGATGATCTATCCATTTGTTAATATTATTTTATAAACTAGACGGAAAATTATGATTATAGAAGCATATGAATAAAGTTTCCTTCATTCAGCTGATTAGGAAATAATTCTTTAGAAATGTTTAGATATTTAGCATACCAAAAATAGTAATAGGAAGGTCACAAGCAAGTAACATAAAAGCCATTTGAGATAACAGAACACCAACTAAAATTTAATAACCATAAAGGCATTTAAAGGCCCTTGGTCTCAGTGCCACCATTAATAATTGACTATCTGACCTCATTGTTGAACATGTCAAAGTAATGAATGTGCAGTTGGCCCTCATTGTCCTTGTGTTCACCATCCTCTGTCAACACCTCCTAGGTAGCCATCAATTCTCTTAGTGTTCTTGTTTCTGTTGTTTTCATTATTTTTATTAACAGCAGCAAGACACCTTTTGCAGTTTTGATTTAAAGACAAAACTTTGGCTGTAAGTTGAGGCATCAAATCTATGTACAGTGCTACTTACAGTCTTTATTAAGGGATATACAATTTTTGAAAGCACTCTGAATTTTCATGAATGACATTCATTTCTGATATGCTTTTTCAAAAATATATAACATGTATGGCAGTGCCTGTGGCTCAGTGAGTAGGGTGCCGGCCCCATATACCGAGGGTAGCAGGTTCAAACCCGGCCCGGGCCAAACCGCAAACCAAAAATAGCTGGGCATTGTGGCAGGCACCTCTAGTCCCAGCTACTCAGGAGGCTGAGGCAAGAGAATCATCTAAGCCCAAGAGCTGGAGGTTGCTGTGAGCTGTGATGCCACAGCACTCTACCAAGGGTGACAAAGTGAGAGTCTGTCTCTAAAATATATATATCTATATATCATGAATTAATCCTGGATCAAGAAAATATAAAAGTGGTTTTATGCTACTAAATTTAGAATGGTTTTTTACACTGAAACAGTAACTAGACTAGTAGTGGACACATTGTTTTGTTTGTTGGGGAAAAAACTCTCCCTAATATAATAAAGGAGCTACTAATCAAAGTTTTTCTCCTTTGGATGCTTTAATCAGCATAAGGGTAGGATATGGCCTAGTTTGAGTGATAATAATTTGATGTCCCCTTTGCTAAAGTGATTCATCTAAGGTATGGCACCTGACCCAAATAGGGCCAGTCTAAGTCTATTCTTGGAAGTCTCTTCTTAGAGTTGCAGGGAAAAAAATCTTTCACCAATTAGGTCCAGCAAGCAGACTCACCACAGTGTAGATAAAGCTTCCTGCAGAGGAGAGAATGGAGCTGCACAAAGAACCCAGAGAAAAGAGGAAAAGAGGGAGAAACGACTGTGTTTGGGCTTCTGGATTCAGTTGCCAAGTTCACGTGAGTTTGGATTTCTCTGGGCCTGAAGCTCTTTCTACATTTCTGAGAACTGTTCTGATATCTTTTAAATAAATTGTTCTATTTTGTGTAGTTTAGTTTGAGCTAGAATTCTGTCACTTGCAATTTGTAAGAACCTTTTCACAAGGAGCTTGGATTTCACTCTCATCATCAGATATCCTTAAGGGGACATGATTTTGAAGAAAGTGGCCAGTTGTGGGCCAACAGGAGAATTACAAGGTCATATTGAGGGAGAGCACTTAAAAATAACAAAAAATGCTTGTTAAGTAGAGGAGTCAAATTAAAAGCAGGTACACCTGACAAATAGAAGACATCAATTAATTTCCAAGTCTTTTTTCACAGATAGGTGTAGAACCCTCCCAAATTTGTGAGTTTTTAGTCTCAGTTATACTGTATATCTTTCTTGCTTGCTTTTCTTTCTTTCTTTCTTTCTTTTTTTTTTTTGAGACAGACTCTCACTATGTTGCCCTCTGTAGAGTGCAGTTTTGTCACAGCTCACAGCAACCTCAAACTCCTGGTCTTTATTTATTTATTTTTTATTAAATCATACCTGTGTACATCAATGCAATCATGGGGTAAAATGTGCTGGTTTTATATACAATTTGAAATATTTTCATCAAACTGGTTAACATAGCCTTCACGGCATTTTCTTAGTTATCATGTTAAGACATTTATATTCTACATTTAGTAAATTTTGCATGCGCCCTTGTAAGATCCACCATAGGTGTGGTCCCACTGATTACCCTCCCTCCACCGATCCTCTCCACTCCCCTCCTCTTACTCTCCCCTTTCCCCATATTCTTGGGCTATAATTTATTGTTTTACACCTTTCATATGAAAGCGGTAACTTGGTTTTGTACTAGGGCTGAGTACATTGGATACTTTTCCTTCCATTCTTGAGACACTTTACCAAGAAGACTATGTTCCAGCTCCATCCATGTAAACATGAAAGAGGTAAAGTTTCTATCTTTCTTTAAGGCTGCATTATATTCCATGGTGTACATGTACCACAATTTATTAATCCATTTGTGGGTCAATGGGCACTTGGGCTTCTTCCATGACTTAGCAATTATGAATTGGGCTGCAATAAACATTCTGGTACAAATATCTTTGTTATAATGTGATTTTTGATCTTCTGGCTATATA
>CAUYRH010032090.1:0-59306 GCA_963574655.1 Perodicticus potto | reverse complement strand
TTTTTTTTATACAATCTGACGTGGTTAGATCAAACCAATCAACATAGCTTTCGCCTCATTTACTTGATTATTGTACCAAAACATCTATGTTCTACACTTGACAGATTTGACTTGTACCCTTGTCATATGCTCCATAGGTGTGGTCCCGCCTTTTACCCTCCCTCTATCAAACCTCCCCCCTCCCCTCCTTTCCCACTCCATTTCTCTCCTTCATCCTGGGCTATAGTTGTGTTCTATGTTTCATAAGAAAGTGTGAGTAAATATAAGTAGGTTTCACAGAATTACTGAGTACATTCTTGAGACATTTTACTCAGGAGAATATGTTCCAGATCCCTCCATGTAAACATAAAAGAGGTAAAGGCTTCATCTTTTTTAAGGCTGCATAGTATTCCATGGTATACATATACCACAATTTATTAATCCATTCATATGTCGATGATCACCTGGGCTTCTTCCATGACTTGACTATTACTAATTGAGCTGCAATGAATAATCTGGTGCAAATATCTTTTTTGCAAAGTAATTTTTGATCTTTTGGATATACTCCTAGTAGAGGAATTGCAGGATCCAATGGCAGGTCAATTTTTAGATCCCTGAATGTTCTCCAAACTTCTTTCCAAAAGGAATGTATTAGCTTGCATTCCCACCAGCAGTGCAGAAGTGTGCACTTAAACCTAAGACATGAAACCATAAATATTCTTGGAAAGAGTGCAGGAGAAACACTTGAAGAAATTGGTCTGGGAGAAAACTTTATGAAGAAGACCCACAGGACAATTTAAGCAATACCAAAAATACATTACTGGTTTCTGATCAAACTCAAAAGCTTCTGCACTGCCAAGAACACAGTAAGTAAAACAAGTAGACTGCCCTCAAAATGGGAGAGGATATTTGCAGGTTACATTTCTGACAAAGGTCTGATAACCAGAATCCTCAGAGAACTCAAACTTATCAATAAGAAAAGGACAAATGATCCCATTTCACTATGGGCAAGAGACCTGAACAGAAGCTTCTCCAAAGATGACAGGTGCATGGTATACAGACACATGAAAAAATGCTCACCTTCTTTAATCATCAGAGAAACGCAAATCAAAACCACTTTGAGATACCACCTGACTCCAGTAAGAGTCACCCACATAACAAATTCCCAAAACCACAGATGTTGGCGTGGACGTGAAGAAAAGGGAACGTTAGTGACATTTTAAAGGGAAAGGGGAGGGAAGGCATTATCACCCCTGTAAATGAGTTCTATGTGTGCAAAGATATTTCTTTCCCTCCTACTTTATCCAATTTCAAACCTTGACAGTGCACAGCGTTACCAGTCACCTCCAAGACTTCTGGTGCTGGAAGGGAGACCCAAGCTTGTGTTGAATTACCGCCTGGAAAAATCTGGTCCCGTATCCTTTTTCTATGTGTTTAGCTGAAGCCCACTCTCTCCAATATTGCAAAGGCCAGCATATTTCCCCTGGTGGTTTTAGAGGTTTTATAACGTGGAAAATATTCTGCTTCCTTGGACTGTGCACACTGTGGAGAGTGAGGGATGCTTCACTGGTATCTGGGTGCAGCACGTTTATTTTTCTATATGTGGTAACCTTTTAAATCGGTGTGAATGTAAAGGGTTTGGGGTTCTCAACTTAATAATGTACAAATAGACATGTGTGTTTGTTTCTTTACTAATATTCTGAGTAAGGTATTCCCCCCAACTTCATTGTAATCATTCCATTTCTCTGCCCATTATTATCTTGCCCAAAATGTTGCCTATTCTTAGTATAAGAGCTAGAAAAACACTTTAGTGTTTCTCCCCACTAAGAAATAGAGAAAGAGAACTGAAGGTAGTTAAGGAACTAGAACAGGAATAATCACCTCTCTCAGATTTTCAGATGCAGCCAGACCCACTTCTGCACACTCCATCACCGCCCGAATCAAGGCCTCCTGCATGAAGCATTGCTCAACCTGAAACCTTTTAACCGTTCTCTCCAGTAGTTCAATAGCACATCCAAGGTTGTTACTAAAATGTTGGATTAGGTGATTCGGACTAATGGCCTATGAAACCTAAGGCTTGAAATGTGATTTTCATCATTTTTAAATGTTTTCCAGACAAAATAAAATTTGGTAGAATTACTGAAACTGCCCTTAAAGCCTTTACTTCCTTGTGTTAGGTTTGTTTTTCTTTAAGGTTTTTCCTTTGGCCATTAAAAGTATAATTTTATTTATGCAGCAGCTACTTCCACATTGGCTGAGCTTATTTGACATAAAAGTTTGTGATGATGACACTAGATATTAAAAGGAATGAAGACAGAGGCATGTTGACTCAGAGTTTGATTTATTTGTATGTTATTTTACTTTGAGGAGTGCATTTCTTTTTCAGAAGGTCTGATTTGTGAAACTGTTCTCTGCAATTGCTTTGCCAGATGACCACAAACTGATGAGTAGCCATGATGGATTAAGGTGAAGGAGAAGGAAAATTCTCCTAAATAGGATTTTGCAAGATTCTGCTTCCAAATTGAATTCATTTTCTAAGAAACTTTTGAACTAGGTTTAAATAATGTGTAGTAAAGAACTTTAAAGTTTATATTTTCATCCAATCAACTTTATGACATTTTCCTAAGGAGTATTTATGTCCCCAAATACTGTCAGTGCATTTAGGTCTGGTCTATGTACCCAACGTCATGGAACACACAGGACCAATTGCTAGGAAGGCAGGCGACATGCTGGCAAGGACAAGGCTAAATGGATGAGGAATTTGACCTGAATAAGCCAGGCAAGACCTCTCCTGCTCACATCTGCCAACTATGGAAGCTCCAGTGACTCTGGCTTCTGCCAGGAGCTGGGTTTTATTCAGAGGACTTGGCAGGCTTCTCCTTCTTCTCCCCCAGGTAGGGAAATAGACTTTCAGTAAGTAATTCACTTTAAAGTGTAAGAGTCAATGCAGTGTTTTTTTTGGTGGGGGGAGGTTGCAGTTTTTTTTGGCCAGGGCTGGGTTTGAACCCGCCACCTCTGGTATATGGGGCCAGCGCCCTACTCCTTTGAGCCACAGGTGCTACCCATCAATGCAGTTTTTAAAATTACTTTTACTTTGAATTTTGAAAATTGTGGTTAAATACACACAACACAGCATTCACCATTGTAAACACTTTAAAGTATACAACTGATTGCTGCTCAGGACACACATGCAGGATGCTATGCAGCCATCACCTGCCTCCAGTCTACAATTTCTTCATCCCCCAGAGGGAACTTTGTGCTTCTTGGGCATAAATACCCACTTCTTACCCTGGCAGACACTACTGTCTCTTTAGAGTTCTTAAAGCCATGTGTTTCCTGTGAGAACCTATGTGCTTCCTGTGAGAACACATGTGCTTCCTGTAAGAGCTCATGTACCTCCTGTAAGAGCCATGTGCTTCCTGTGAGAGCCTGAGTGCTTCCTGTGAGAGCCATGTGCTTCCTGTGAGAGCCCATATCCTTCCTGTGAGAGTTCATGTGCTTCTTGTGAGAGCCTGAGTGCTTCCTGTGAGAGCCATGTGCTTCCTGTGAGAGCTGTGTGCTTTATGTGAGAGCCCACATGCTTCCTGTGAGAACCAATGTGATTCCTGTGAGAGCTTGAGTGCTTCCTGTGAGAACCAATATGCTTCCTTTGAGAGCCTGAGTGCTTCCTGTGTGAGCCAGCATGCTTCCTGTGAGAACTAATGTGCTTCCTGTGAGAGCCCGAGTGCTTCTTGTGTAAGCCCACATGCTTCCTGTGAGAACCAATGTGCTTCCTGTGAGAGCCCGCATGCTTCCTGTGAGAATCAATGAAATTCCTGGGAGAACCAATGTGCTTCCTGTGAGAGCCGTGTGCTTCCTGTGAGAGCCATGTGTTTCCTGTGTGAGCTGAGTGCTTCCTGAGAGGCGTGTGCTTCCTGTGAGAGCCATGTGTTTCCTGTGTGAGTTGAGTGCTTCCTGTGAAGTGTGTGCTTCCTGTGAGAGGCGTGTGCTTCCTGTGAGAGCCATGTGACAGCCTGTGCCCTTTCTGTGAGATCCCATGTCCTTTCTATAAGAGCCTGTGCTCTTCCTCTGTTTCCAACTGCTTCTTTCATGTAATGTGATATTTTTGAGGTTCATCTATATTGTGACAAGTAGTGATATTTCATCCTTTTATTGTTTTTCCATTTTCTTCTCATGGCAAAATATACATAAAATAAAATCTACTATCTTAGCCTTTCACAGTTTTGTTTTGTTTTTTTCCTTTGGCCAGGGCTGGGTTTGAACCCACCACCTCTGGTATATGGGGCCGGCGACCTACTCCTTTGAGTCACAGGTGCTGACCTGTCTTAGCCTTTTGTAGTGTTCAATTCAGTAGTGTTAGGTCCACTCTTTGCCATGGTCACTCACCATGGTCCATCTCCAGTACTCCTTTCATCATGCAAAACCAATAGTCTGTCCAGTCAAACAAAACCATACCCTGCAACAACCATGCACTCTCTCTGCTGTGAGTTAGGCCACTCCAGGGTCTTGTATGGGTGAGACCACACAGTGTTTGTCTTTTTGTGCAAATAAATAACCCAGAAAAGAATAGGCTGGAGGCTGGGGCAGTTGCTGAGTGTTTTGATCATAAGCAATTTATTGTATATAATTTTTACCTAAATAAATTTGAAAATATAATCAAGGCTTGTTGGTTGTAGCTAAGCAGTGGTAAGACTGAAATGTACGTGTATTTATAAATATTAGATGGCAAAAGTTGAAGAATAATTATCTACCCTTCTATATCAAGAAACTAAAAAGGAAAAACAAATCAAAGTGAAACAAAATAGGTAAAGGAAACAATGAACTGAAAAGAAGTCAATGTGGTAAGAAAATGTATGTAATATTGGGTGGTGCCTGTGGCTCAAAGGAATAGGGCGCCAGCCCCATATGCCAGAGGTGGCGGGTTCAAACCCAGCCCCAGCCAAAAACTGCAAAAAAAAAAGAAAGAAAAAGAAAGAAAATGTATGTAATATTGCCTCTGCCTGTGTCTCTTAACTCCAGGAGTTGTTCTGCCAGATGTGTGGGGCCTCTGCGTCTGAAGCCAAGGAAGGTGGTGGACACTGCTTCTTCACAAACTGATGACGACTGTGTATTCCTAATAAGGGAGAGTGTTTGGACTTGCAGATTTAGTACCTATTCCTGGATATTGAAGTTAAAGTACAATAAGGAAAAAATGTAGTATGCTGGACATTGAGTAGATTTTTAATTAAAATAAATGTTTTAATGGCATTATAAATCATGGTACATCAAAGTCAGTAAACAAAAAGTTGTAACTCAAAACCAAGGAGAGGAAAACTTGGATTAATGAACCCTGTCATTAGAATAAGGTGATGTATCTCAGTAGAGATAGAGGTGAATTGGAAGTGTTGGCAGAAAAGTTGAGAAATAGGGAGGTTTTCTGCTTGCTTTAAAAGTGACTGCAAATCCCTCCCTGCTCTGTCCTCCATGGAGGTCCCACAGCGAGAGAGACCTGGAAGCAAAACACCATCTCCAGGCAAACAGGGCATTGTTCCAGCCCGGCCTGCCCTCCTGAATGAGCCGGTGAGCCAGGCAGAGGCCACCCTTATCCCTGTCCTGGCTCCTCACAGGGCAAGTTGTCAGGTGGGGAGGAGCCCTCAGGGGTCCCAGAGAGGCAGATTCGACATTTTCTGAAATATCAATGGCCTGGTGGCCACTTCAAATCTCTATAGTTACAGAAGACTGAATCTTCACCTGCACAAACTCAGAGGCAGGGAATATGAAGTCTTTCAGAAAGCACAATTTTTATTTGTACTTTTACTTTTTTACTAAATATTGAGAATGGAAAGCCCCAGCATTCCCAGCATTTCTTTCTCCCAGTGGAGAGCTGGCAGCCGGAGCTGTCTCTTTTGCCCTATTTTCTATCTTCGTGGATCCCTTTTGATCTTTTCCCCAAGGGGCCTCAAAAGAGATGAATCAAACTCCAAAAAGCCAAGGAGCTAATTTCAGAAGGCTTAGGGAAAGTCTGCAGCCATTTGGAAGGTTTAGGGAACGTCTTCAGCGACTCAGAAGGTTTGGTGGCATCTGAGCTAGGAGCCCAGCGCAGCTCCGAGTACACTTGCTTACTCTGACTATTTGCTCAGGTGCTTTTCCAAAGTGAACGCCACAGTTTCCCGTAAAGATATTAAAGGATGTTGCAAAGAAAAAATGAATTAGTGCTCTAAAGTAAGTGGGACACTATGGATAGAGTGAAAACAGAGCGGCTGCCCCATGCCAATTCCCGTGCTCACATGAGCCCGGGTGACCCCAGAAGCTGTGGGGGGATGTGCAAAGTTTCCCAACGTAGCCCTGCAGCCTCCGCTCCTGTAATGTGGGCGAGGCTCTGCCTTTTCTCTGTGAGGTGAGGAGCATCTGGGGAGGCGCTCAGGGGCGATGGGACAGAGGGAACATGTGTATGCAGAGTCGCTGGGGCTGCCACCGCCACCTCCCTTTTGCCACCCCAGCTGCCTGAGATTTGCGGGTCATGCACCGCCACCTTCCGCTCTTTTCTTCCCTTAGAAAAGTACATCTTTTTGTTTAGCTACATGGTGACTCTGTCCTTCAACTTTTTGTCAGTTCAAATAACTTTGTTTTGATTCTGACTCTGCTATTGTGGCCTCACACTGAGAATGTTTGTCTCAGAGGCCGAGGAGAGAACATTTCCTCCAGCATAACGTGATTCTGGAGCCGGTTTTTCCTGATGTTTCTGAGTGGCTCTGTGTGTGCGACCAGGCAATTTCATGTGCTTTTCCTGTTTCTTAAAAGCCAGGCATTTCCCTGCCGAAGGCCTTGGAATCTTATTTTACATGACCCTTCTATAATACAGTGTGCAAACATAACCTTGAAAACACACCTTGCTGTGTCTAGCTGAATTCAACTATCTGTTATACTTTATACAAACAGGTTTTAGTGAGGAAAAGCAGTCATTCCTTATAAGGTTTGTCTTGAAGTTAATGGCCTGAGGAAAAAAGATTTTGTGTTTTAAGAGATTTTCACGTGCTTTGTGTTGTAATTTCATGGATGAAATTACATGTCTAAGTATAACTTATACATTTAACAGAAATTCCCCAATTGATGAGGAAATTCAGGTATTTCTAATCCAATATTTAAAGGCCAATTTGACATTTTCTGAAATACCAAAGGCCTGGTGTCCACTTTAAATCTCTGCAGTTACGAAACAGAAGACTGAACCATCACCTCCACAAACTCGGAGGCAGGGAATATGAAGTCTTCAGAATTCATACTGGGAAAACTAAGTCATCTCTAATACACATCTAACTTTTTTATTTCCTGTCAACTACAAAACTTTTTATATTTTCTTTAAAGCCCTCTAACTTATCACTGAGTAAATAAATGGCTACTATTTCATAATGATTTGTGATCCTATTTTAATTAAATACTTTAAGCTTTTTAATATCTTTAACACACTTTCCCATATGAAATTATAAGTATGTCTTTTTCACCTAAAATTAACTTTGAGATTTTCCAGTTGGACCCCTGAAAAGTCTCAAAAGACACGTCTCTCATTAGACTTACTTGGTATGTCGGATTTTATGGAAAACACTTTTAAATAACAAACTGATACCAAATCTTACTTAAATAATATTTATATGGTTATATTGTCAACATGAATGCTCTGAGCATTATATGAAATTTATAAAGGTCTGAAGGTCCTGGCCTGATGTTGTCAGCCAGGATTCCGGTTGTTATCTTTTAAATATTGGATTATAAATAACTGAGTTTCCTTGCCAATTACTGAACTTCTATCAGATTTTACCCATGGCTATTCCAAATTCTAAAGGAACTTCTTATCAGATTTATTTTAAAAAGACTCAGTGCAAGCTTCTAGTAACTGTAAGCGTGATTGGCTGCAGAAGAATTTCCAAACTACAAAGAGAACACCGGTGGGTCCAGGAGACTGCCGAGGGAGGCCACGCAGAGCAGACATCACTCACATGAGACTGAATACCTGATAAAATCATAATGTGTATGACTTTAATGTGAAACATTATTGGTTTCATGTAAATGGTTTTTTTTATTTTTAAGATTTAAAGATACTTTCTCCCTTGAGCCATCTATAGTTCACAGAAATTTGGTAAAGTTTAATTTATGAACAAAGGTTAAAATATTTATGTTTTCTTCATACTTGATTCCCCACAAATTTGAAAACCACTCATGAGCATTTTTTAAATTTCACAACAGTGTATTTATGTAAGTTTAATAATGATCTGTTTTCTTTAGAACAGAATGAAATTAAATTAAAATTTTTAGTCAAGGCTCAGCGCCTGTGGCTAAACGGGCTAAGGCGCCAGCCACGTACACCTGAGCTGGGGGGTTCAACTCTAGCCCAGGCCCCACCAATCAACAATGACGGCTGCAACCAAAAAAATGGCCGGGCATTGTGGCGGGCGCATGTAGTCCCAGCTACTTGGGAGGCAGAGGCAAGAGACTCGCTTGAGCCCAGGAATTGGAGGTTGCTGTGATCTGTGATGCCACAGCACTCTACCCAGGGTGAAAGCTTGAGGCTCTGTCTCAAAAAAAAAAAAAAATTTTTAGTCACATTACCAAGATTTGACTAATATGTGGTATTTAAAACTTTATAGGTGCTGTAGATAAAATCTGAAGTTGCCTTGATTTAGTTTCCTCTTCTCAAAAATGTTTTTTAAAAGGTCCAATCTGAGATCCAATTACTTTTCTTGCTAAACTTATGTAAATAATCAGGCCAAAGCTGATAAAACTGAATTTACCGGTAATCTTCGGTACACTTTGGACTGCCTATGATGTGCTCATTCAGACTGAAGCCCTGCACATTACTTTTGGGTTTTATTATCCATTCATAGACTGGAGTGTACTCTACATTCTCTAAGTTCCGCCAATCCTATTTTCATTCATGGAATTACCAAGAATGGAAACGTCTCTTTCCCACGGCCCTATAAACTAAGACAGAGCAATTTTAATATAAGTTTCAAAAGACGAACCTCAGGCCTGATGTGCAGGCCACACAGAGATCTCCAACCTGCCTGAGGCCATCACTGGAGATGCTGAAACTACAAAATTGCCCACTTCACATAGACAGATTTTTCTCAGACATTGGGAGAGACCCCACATCTTCATGAATCTTACCGCTCTCAATGCTTGCCTTTCTCACTTGCCAGGATAATATTGTAATCAACGTTTTATGGTCAGCAACTGCTATGGGTAACATAACAGAACCCAACCAAGAAATCCTTAGTTCACCTGGGAGGTGACCTCTGCTCAAGCTGTGCTGGTGGTCTCGATGGAAGAGCAGGTGCTCTCCACCTGAGCTCCAACTAGTCACGGGTGCTGCTGGAGGCACAACAAGTCTCACCCCGAATGCTGTGGGGTTTTTTTGATTGGTTTGGTTGGTTGCTCTTTGGCTTGGGCTCAAGGTGCAAAACTCACATACAAACTAAAATTGTTTACTGCTGCTGGTTACTTTCTGTATCAGGACCTTTGAGCTCTGCCCCAGCCACCTGCCTCATCTTCATAAAGTCCACTTTCCCCCCAGGTGGCCTCAGCCCCACACTTCAGGATGACCACCCATGTCTGCGATTCCTGAGAGGACGCGGGATGACCGCCAATGTCTGCGATTCCTGAGAGAACGTGATGCCAAATGCCAGGCACGGCTGCCCTGGGAGTCTCTTTCCTCCCCCTCACATCTTCCTCACTCAAATGTGGCCCAGGTCCCTGATCTTCCTCCCGATGGGGAACAGAGATCACCAGGACAGGCCCAACCAGGCACCAAGGGACAATTAAGCCCAATTGGTCAGTGATGTTTTGATGAAGATAAAGATCTTCATCACAAGAGGGGAAAGCGAAAATTGATTATATGAATTACGGTTATCTTTGTCACCAAATGAAATTAGAGCCGAGAGAACAGGAGTAGGGAAGCACCAGCCAGAGATTCTCCCACAAACCAGCTGCCAAAGCAGCTCCATCAAGTCGGTTTTACCAAGGAGCTGCCAAAATGAATGGCTGTGACTCTGAAATAGGCTTTACCCACTGTGGACGCTCGGCCGTCAGAGCCCACCAGCCTCCAGACTTTGCCAATGCCAATGCTTTGAGCTTCCTTTCAAAGCAACACGTGACATTTCCTTTTCAGTAAAGCTACCAGGCTTCTCTGGTCTGCAGACATGCCAAAGGCCACCCCAGTCTGTCTCTGCCTGAATTGCAGCCCTTTCCCCAAACAAAACATGTTATTTAGAGATTCACTTCTGTATTTGGATGTCTTGATGCTACCCATACACCAACTCAGAAGTAAAATGTTTTTGAAAAAGAAGCTGGCTTGGGGAGACTCATCAAGTAAGGGGTTTTAATGTTTATCTTTATGCACGGCTGTGATATTAGATTTAAAACAACATACTTTATCTGACTTTTGGTGGGCAGTGACAGTTATGAGAAAGGTTTTCCTAGAATTGAACAGTGCACCGTGCCCTGCCTCTGGAGTAGGTTCATCTGCTGGAATCACACAGACAGTGGGAACTGAACACGGCCTCGCTTCTGCCTCCTCTGCGTCGTGTCTGGAACTGAAACCCTCTCCTCCCTTCCTTACCAACAGCACTCAGAGAACTCCTGCTGATGCCCTCACAATATTCTCTCCTAAGGCCAATGATTAGGCTCAAATAACCACCAGGGTTACAGGGAACAGTGGACCAGGCCTGCATGGGTCTGCTCCCGCCAGGGGTCTGAAGGGCAGCATTTGGAACCGTGAGAGATGCCAGACCTTCCTTTTGGTGTGTATTTTCCATTTTATTTTCCAGGTAAAACTTCATGTTTTTAGCTCTTTATTTCCTTAAGATCTTCTAGGAGAATGTTTTTTTATTTTTTTTATTTTTTAGCCTCTTCAAACTATCCCATCTTTTCCTAGAAACTTCCACGTTCCATCTGGGAATTGCCCTCAGGGAGGTGGCAGTGGTGACTGTCACAGGTGTTCTCCTGCCTCCCCTTTGCTGGGCCAGGAGTCTGGTGTGAGAAGGAGAATGGCTGGAAGTGCCTCAGAGGTCCTGCCAGGCCCCTGCCCCTCCCACTGCTGCACGGGGGCTCTGCCAGCACCCCATGTCCCCACTTGCTCAAGAATCCCACAGTTACCTTTTATGGCTTTCCACCAAAAACCCAAACTTGCACAATTCTGCAGTCAACTATCACAGGCTTCCCTCCAAATGTGGGAGAGGGCACCACATTATCCCCAAAGATGTCATAGCATTGAAGAAAGAATTACCCACCCCCGAGTGAAAGCCGAGTAAAGGACAAAGCACGGCACATGAGGAAGAGGTGTGGCTGGGGTGTGAGGAATCCACCTGGTGACTCTCAAGTGGTCCATGCAGATGGAGCCAGACTGGCCTTGACGTCCCCAAGTCTTCCTTGCCGTCTCGGCCACAATACAGACACGTGGACATCAACACATGTGGCCCTCTGTGCTTCACGGGAGCCCTGCCCGGCCAGGCTGGTCTCTGTGAGTTGGAGGATTGTCTCCTTCTCCTTGAATTATTCATTTGGAACATAAGTGTTGATAGCAATGGTTCATCTTGATATTTAAGAGTATGGTCATATGAGCTTCATTTTAACAAGCATCTTTTCAAACCTATCTAGGAAATACTATTTTACAGTGACACCTAGAAATTGGGAGCTGGGGGACATAATACTGGTTCTCTGCTTTTTCATTTTGCAAATGGAGATCTGCAGAGCACCAGAACCATTCAAGCTGAAAACCTCCGTCTCCACCACAGAGACCTCTGGGGCTGGGTGTGCTCGCCCTGCTGGCCAACAGGAGCCCACCCGGGCTGTGTCTGTAGCAATCAGAGCAGCAATGCTAGAACTAAGGGACTGGCCCCATGGAGGCCAGGGAGGGTCGCAGGACTCCCCCTCCCAGTAGACTCGTTACTCAGCCACAAGCAGAAGGGGACTGCTATGGCTCTGGGGGTCTGAATGCCAAGGGCATTGTTCTTCCTTGAGTCTACAAATCAAGCCTCCTGGAGGTCCAAAGAGGGTAGTCTTGGTGTCCCGCAGACCTGGGCTCCTGTCTTGCTGGGCCTCTGAGCTTTGGTTTCATTGCTGATAAAAGAATGGCAAGCCAGGTGATTCAAGTCCTCACTGTAGCCCCACATCACCCTTTGAGTCACAGTCCCCAGCTCAGGAGCTCAGCTGCAAAGCCATCTCAGTTCCCACGTCAGAGCTGACATGTGAGCGCCTGAGAGCTGGGGGGAGGGGGTGGCCCAGGAAGGGGGCTGTCACCCCACCCCACGGAGCGCTCCAACAACGCCCAGCCACTGACCTGCAGGTGCTGCCCCTACTGCCTCCCTCTGCTCCTTGGGCATCGGCACCAGTTGATAAAGGTCTCCCCTGACAAAACTGAGTTTGGCTCTGGACTTTGAACTGCGTGTGCTGTTCAGGGCCCAAATGCGGAGGGGAACCCTTGGCGACACTAAGGGAGCCTTTCTTAGAGTCACGGTCGCCTTGCTCCACCTTGGTGGAAGAAAGTGCAGGTGCCACATGCCCTAGGCCACCCACAGCCACCTTATTTCCCAGCAATGCCTTCTCACAAGTCCCAAGTCAGACACTGGCGCCTTTGCAGTGCACTGGTCTTCCAGAGATGTGCTTTTTGGCCAGTGGTTTGGATTTTGCAGCTTTGGAGGCAACCAGATCCCCTAGAGGCAGTATCTAGCGATGGAGGCAAGCAGGCCCTGGAGGACTCAAACAGCGTCCCTGCTCTCAGGGCAAGGGACATTCTGCAGAAGAAGCCCCAGACTCCCCTGTGGCCTCTCTGCTTCCCAGTTTCCTGAAGAGGCCACACAGCCCTCTGCACCTTTGGAATCAGGGCAACGGCCACCCTTACCACGTAAGCTCAGGCTTTTCACATGAGGTGAAACAGAGAAGAGCTCAGGAGACTGGCCACAGGACGCGGTTTGCACCTGCAGGTGATCATCTCCAGATACCATCGAGACAGCCTCCCCTGCAGCCCAACAGCTGGGATGATTAAAACGCAAGAAATTCGCCACCAGAAAAGTGGGGTCCTGGGGTGCCATTGTGAAAAGTGCCATCGTTGTTTGATTTGATCCTTCCTGCAAGACAATGTTCATCTAAGAATTCCACCTCAGGGATTCTAGCAAGGCCCGTTAAGCTTCAGAACATCCACGTGTGAGGCTGCCAGTGGACACGGGGCTTGCCATGCGTCCTGCACACGCCCCCAGCCATAGGCGCCCAGCAGGTAGGTGCTGCCCAAGACGAGGAGGTGCCTGTGGACTCCGGCCCACCGAACACGGGCATCACCAGAGACCGGGATGTTTGCTTTTCCTCACAGCAAAAGCTCGTAAGAGCGCTCACTCCCTTTCCAAACTTTCTGCCCCCTTTTCTGTTTGCTTTTCACATCACAGCCCTGCCAAAAGTTATTGTAGTTC
The DNA here is from genome assembly GCA_963574655.1 of Perodicticus potto. Lineage (NCBI taxonomy): Eukaryota > Metazoa > Chordata > Mammalia > Primates > Lorisidae > Perodicticus > Perodicticus potto. The sequence goes on along the minus strand of CAUYRH010032090.1, from coordinate 45,897 downwards.
ACGATGAGAATAACTAAAGCATAGGTCTTATGCTGTACAATTCCTCAAATATTTGTCCACAAGTTGTTTGGCTCCAGAGGCGGTGAGGTTTCTCTCAGGTCCTGGTTTTGGGGAACCTGTGCTGTGAGCGTCGGTGGTGGGGGGAACTACCCTGCAGGGTTCCGGCTGTGCACAGGGAGAGTCCCTCTCTGTGGCTGCCAAACTCTCACCCAGCAGAAGCAGCTCAAACACATCTCCCCTCCATCCCAAGTCCTGGAAACAGTTGATTTAAAATCCTAAAGCGACAGATAATATTCACAGATTTGGTAAAAATGCTGGGGAATTCCTGAGCAGTCTCACAACATTTGGATCTGTTAAGGAAAAAGAAAAATATGCAGTAAGTGGTGGTTTTCTTCCCTGCAGATGTGGAAAGAAGATTAACACGTAGGCAGCAGGCCACAGGGGCCTCTGGCCACGTCGACTCACTGTGCCCCGTGGTCTGGAGCTGCCCTGGGTGGGCGCCGGGTGGGGAACCCTCCCCTCTCTGCCCTGCCTGTGCCCTCTCTTGCCTGAGGTCATTCTCTCAGACCCTCAGAGTCACAGGACAGGAGTGAGAGGAGACCAGTTTCACATGCAGGCAGGGAGCAGGCCCTGGGAACGTTGCGGAGGGGAAGGTGAGCATTTCCGGATGAAGAGAGCACAGAGGCAACCCCGTGTCTGCCACAACCACTGTGTGGACAAACTAGTTTAGGCGAAATGGCAAGAAATGGAGAAAACCATGGCAGACGGGCAAGGGAGGGTGAGAAAGGGAGCCCCAGCACCGTTATCTAAGAAGCTTAAGTGATGGATGTTTGGGGTGGACAATATTTTTTTTATTTTCCCTTTGTAGCAGTATGTTTTATTGTACTTCCTTCTATTATTTTTTCCTCCAGAATTCACACTCATCAAAATCTGTTCTTCACACTTATACCAGGTGGAATCAGAACTCTGTCCTCTGGTGCTCTGCAGTTTCAGTGGTGGCCTGTAGCAACAATCGGACGTCCCAACAGAGACAGCGAGGGACCCGGCACAGTCACTGCGGTAGGGACAATAGGACGTCCCAAAAGAGACAGTGAGGGACCCGGCACAGGCACTGCACTGCCTGAAGGGCCAACAGGTCACCAAGGGCTCGCAGGCTCACAGCTACACCATTCCCTGTGGATGTGTCCCTCTGCCAACGCTGTGTCCCTCACACCAGAGTCTGTGGCCACATGTGCTCCTCGGAAGTTGCTGAACAAGGAAGCAACTGGAATTGTTAGAAATTGGAAAACACAGGTCCTCACCTGAACGTGCCCATGCAGGGCCCCAGCCACCCACCAGCTGTGCCTGGAAATACACAGACAGGCTGAGTCCCTTATTCCTTAAGGCAAATTCATTGAGATGTTCACGTACTGTGGCATATTCTGTTTTGACTCATGCATATGCTCAAGTGACCCTCATGAGGTGACAGGACATGGCCGTCAGCCCAGAGAGCCTTCCGGCAGTCTAGGAAAACCCTCAGAGCCATCTTAGATCTGAATTCTATCCTAAGAGCTTTGTTTGAACAAGCCTAGTGACCTCACGTAACTCGTAGCACGTGCTGTGTGCACTTCGGCGCCTGGCTCCTTTCACTCTGCTCCTGCTCATGGCCGAGGGATGTCCCTCCCCGGACGTGTCCAACCACCCACCCACCCTGCTGCGGGCACACACAGGGGTCTGCACGGCTTTGCCCACCGTGAACAGAGCTGCTGGGAACATTCTCACATGAGGTTTTTGTGCACACAAATACTAATATAGCTTAGGTAAATGCACACAAGTTGAATTGCTTAGGCATGTGGTTATAGGTACGTTTAACTTTTTGAGGAACTGCCAAACACACTCCCAACTTACCGACTCACACAGTTCTGAGCTGTGGGAGCTGCAGTCTTGGTGTGGTTGATGACTAAGTTGCAACATGCTGGGCAGTTGATGAATCATCTTTCTTGACATGCCTATTTGAGTATTTCACCCACTTTTTTGTTTGTCTTTTTATGATAACTTGTGGTAGTTCTAGTTCTTTACTGGTGTCTCTTAAATACAACTCTTTTGCCTGAAAGATGCTTTATAAATATTTTCTCCCAGTCTCTGACTCCTTTATTGAGTTTCCTAATGCTGGCTTGAAGAGCGAAATATTTTTCTCTATTTAGAGAGACAAGATGGTTAAATTAGTTATCCCGAAATTTAAAAATGAAAAGGCTAGTTTCTTAAAAAATAGAAAAGTATTGATTTATTCCATATCTTGGAAGAAAGACATTATTTTACTTATTTCACAGTGACAGATAACTCAGTGTGGTTTCACTTAGGAAGTTTTGATTTTCATAATCCTCATCCATCTGCAGACGTTTGTGTCGCCCAGGCTCACTCAGTGTGGCTGGAAGGGGCCACCCGGCACCCAGCACCTCTCGGCACAGCATGGGTCACTGCTCTGCAGGGGAAACTCTGGTGCTTCCATGGTGGCCCGTAAACAGCTATAGATGACTGTGGTCTCTTATGGACAATCAAAGGCTGCTGAGCCAGTGACCACGCAAGTGGGCAAGCTACAGGGTACAAGCATGGTGCCCACACACAGGTCAGAGGGAGATGTGCTGTGGACGGGGCAGCAGTGGCCACGTGAGGAGCGTGATGGGGCTCATGAGAGAAGCAGCTGTGCAGAGTCAGAGTCTAGAGGACGAGCAGCCCGGGAAGGAGCGCATCAGACAGGAACAGAAAACCCAGGAGGGGCCGAGTGGAATGAGGAAACGGCCTTGACTTAATCTTGCATGTCAGGGAGGAAAGGCAACAGGGCTTCTCGCTTGCCCAACTTATCTATAATTTTCCTTTCTTTCCTGCCAGTAGCTGTTCTGTGACCCAGACAGATCGCTACAACTCCAGGACACAGCAGTGTACTGCAAGGCTTTCCCCCATAGGCGGTGGCCATGCCACTTAAAGTGTCCTCACGGGAGCCGTCCCCTCAGCCTGTCCAGCCAATCACTGCAAACCCAGGGCTCCCACACAGAGGCCAGTCGGCCCAAGCAGCGCACAGAAACAGCACAAGTTTCTATGGTTCCCCTGACCACAGTGACCATAGCAGGGACAGGGCAATCAATAAATACCTTCCTCCCCACACCGCGGAGGTGGCCCTGGTCTGCAGAGGTGCCGTGCAGGTGTGAGGCTGGGGGCAGCACACCAGCACCCAGAGCGTGCCTGAGGGGGGTTGTGGGGAGGGGAATCCAAGTTGACACCAGGGTCTAAAACTCCAATGGGACGGCAGCTTTTATATTAAGAATATAAATTTGCTGCTCATGCAACTTTAGAAAATCAGTGTCCAAGTCACCTGTTGGGGAAAAAAGGGGGCAAGTCCAGGATTGTTTCCTCCCCTGCCTGGAGGAGGGGGCGCGACCGTCCTCCAGCTCCACATAGAGACGCTACCTAGGGGTCTCCACACCCGCCTGGCTCTTCTGGGTCTCACTGCCTGTGTCTGCATCCGCGTCCGGCTGTTCCAGCTCTTCCACGAAGCTCTCGTGTGAGCGACCATCTCTTCCACACAAGTGCAATTTTCTCATAAATTCCAAAATCACAGATGACCAACTTCCAGCTCCTCATAGAACTTGCCATTTCTATGCTAATCGCTTTACATATTTCCTTTTGGTTTTTGTCCTTCTGGAATCTTTGCCAGAAAAATAAGAGTGGTTATTATATCAATTTATTTTTTAAATCCTCTTTTGAAAAACTCAAACTACTGCTCATGAAACAAGCAGATTTAATAAGAATAAAGGGTCTGTAAATGTGAGATCTTTTCACAACTTGAGGTCACAGCCCAGGGACTTAGGATCCACACTGAAAAGCAGAGCTCTGTTACCACCAGCCGTCCCCTGAGTGTCTCAGACCTTAGCTCCTTGTGGGGCAAGGCACTGTCACCAGCTGTCCCCTGAGTGTCTCAGACCTTAGCTCCTCGTGGGGCAGGGCACTGTCACCAGCCGTTCCCTCTGCTGGCAGCTGCAGGATGAGAACACGCTGGTGCCGTAACAGCAGCAAAATTAAAGGTAAGTTGGGAACATACAGAAGAAAAAAATCAAATAAGTTACTCCTAATTGGGGCCCAAAACACAGTTGGCACTGAGTAAATTTTTAACAGAAAGAAAAGAAGCGAGAGAGAAAAGAAAGGAGGGAGAGAGACGGGGTTTTACATTCTGCCCCCTTCTTTGAAAACTGGCTTTGGGCTAACCACACACATTTGCCATTCTATGGGTCAAAACCAGCTGAATATTGTCATTCTGTATGGTTCAATCTCATCTATCACCACAAAGCTCTCTGCAAGATTCTGGAAGAGATTTCCGGGAGGTCGTCCCAAACTCGGCGGGCTTCCTGGCGCTCACACGCCCGCACACCACCTTTCTCCGTGTGAAGCCAGTCACCTGCCAATCAGAGGTGCGGGCACCAGCACCCCGCAGACTCTGGGCATCCTCCCCCAGCAGGTCTGAAAGGCCAAGTCGGAGCTCTTCAGGCTAATGAAAAGAATGAGCTCCCACATGTGGAAAGAATGCCTTTAAACAGAATGTCAAAAATGAGCAGAAATTGTTTATTCCAGAATGTTCAGACACCCCCTCTGTGGCCGGGCTTGGGACCGTGACCACATTCTTGCTTTGTTGTCTACAAAACCATAGACGTGCCAAAGTTGTGCAAGCCTCATGACATGAATCACTTCATCACGCAAACACCGAGAGAATCCTAACTGCCGCCTAATGACAGAGACTGAGCTGGCTCAGCATCTTCCTCTCCACAGGCTGGGACTCGCCCCAGAGGGGCCTTGGGACCCGGGATGGACAGGGTCTCAGGTCTCGGCCTGAGCCTGGCGTGGCCTCCTCGGCATCACGCACCTGCTGCCCTGGCAGGGCCATCGCAGAGACCCCGTCTGGAATGTGGGGTAGTGAAGGGACGACAGGGCCCAGTGCAGGGTGACCCGGTCTGCTGTGGTAACCCTCACTTTCTCGTGACTGGCCCACACATAGCTGGAAAGCCTGGCTCAGGGGTGTTCTTCACAGCTCCCGGAGGAGCCCCCCCAACCAGAGCTGCCCAAGTCTGTGTGCTCTGTCCTGGGAAAGAATGCCCTTCAGTGGATTTTCCAAAATGGAATTCCATCACCGATTTCTCTGTGGATAGCGTTGGTCAAGGATTTGGAAAGGGCGAATAATAAGAATGCTTGTCAAGCTCACAGATTATAAAAAGGTAATAAAGTGAAATCGAGTCAAAAATAAAAAGGTCTATATAATCGTATTATTTTTATTACCATTCTCTGATGAAGGCAGAACAACCAATCACGTTTACATCTCACATGCTATGCCGTTCACTGCTTGAAAATGTGCCGTCACCTACAGACAGATAAAAGCAAGACGCCGTACATCTCACTGTTAGTAAGTCAGGCTTTTGAGGCACCCGGCCACACCTGCTTATCCTTCTGCCGGGTGGTGCCACCTGCTATGTGTCCTGGCCCAGCAGAGGGGGTCTCCTGAGGCCACCTCGTCCAGGTAGGCCGCCTGGGCTCTACCCCTGGGCCCTGCCAGCTCCACTCTCAGTTGCTTTTCCAGCAAGTCCTCACTGGCAGAGCCTGTGCTGTGCCTTGACAAAGCTCTCTTCTTACCAGTGGCTTTTCCAAGTCTGTTTTTTTCCTAATTTTCCCTTGATTGAACCGATGGATTTTTTTTTTGACGTACCATTTTTTCTTTGACGTATTATTCCACTATTATTAAGTAATTTTCCATTTCTTTTTCTTAGAGTCATGTTTGACATAATTGGCATCACGACTTACTTTGGGAAAATTTATATAAAAACAAAAGCAATATATAACAGAAACTGATATTCATTCTAAAAGTAATATGCATAATCGGATATGATTAAAAACAGCAAAATGTTGCGCACTGTGGGTGGGTGTGTACAAACGTACCTCACAGGAAACAGGGTGGCCGTCCCTCGAAGAATTAGAAATTGACCATTTGCTCTAGTGTTCCCACTGCCCGGCATATACCCGGAGAGTGGAGACAACCCAGGGTCTGCTGACAGACAAGTAAACACGTGGTGTGTGCTCACAGTGATACTACTCAGCCCCGCGAGGAAGAATCCGGCACACTGCAGCCTACACGAACCTCTGGACATTGTGCCAAGTGAGATAAGCCAGACTCGGAAGGAGAAACCCTGCGTGATTCCACTTACATCGAGAACCCCGGAGAGTCAAATTCTCAGACACAGAAAAGGAAATGGTGGCTTCAAGGAGCTAGAGAGCAGAGAAAGGGAGTAAGTCTTTGATAGGGACAGAATTTCAATTCTGCAAAGTGAAAATATTCCAGAGACTGCTGGTGATGTCTGCACAGCAACTGAATATACTGGACACCTATGAGCAGTACAGTCAGAAATGGCTAAGATGGTAAATTATGTATTATTTACATTTTACCACAATTGAAAATAAAATAAAAATAACTTTTAAGTGATATACTAAAACTGAGAATATTAAATAAGACTCTATGGCAATATTTTCCAACCTTTTTTTAATCTCATGGCGCACTTGAACCTATTGTTAAGCTTCCATGGCACACGTAAATTATGTTGAACACGAAAAAGAGTTTAAAAAAGAATATACTTAGTGCGCTTTGAACTTCTTTCAAAAATAAATTAATTAATGATCCTTAAAAATTTTTGTAGCCCACCTCCTGCCCTTCAACACTGATCAAAAATCACTGCTTTATAGTCTTGTGGCCCTTGAAACTGCTTTGTTGACCTATATCTAACTAGTTCTAAATAGATTTCATTTTAACAAAGGGAAACAATATATCTAATATAAATAGATAAAAATGTTAGGAAAATAAAAATGAGTTATTCTAATCTTGCACTTCTCCAATCTTCTCGATTTTATGCATATGTGTGGTAGGTGTGTGAAACTCCCAGCAAGGAACCCTGGGAATCGGCCACATGGCTTCCTTCAGAGAAGCCACCATGCGCCTCATGTCCAGGGACACTACTGACAAAGGCAACCAGCAGGTGCTTTGGGTGTACAAAAGCCTTCACTCTCTGGTTTCGTAGATGGGGAGATAATGACAGATCAGGGCATTTTGGGGTATGGTCCCGGAACCCTTGTGGAGCATCAGATATTACCTAATTCATGGGCACCTCCTTACTCCTCCAGGACCCTAGAGCCTGGTTGTGGGGCCTTTCAAGGCTGATTTTGCAGAGTCAACCCCAGCGCAGCCACTCCAAGAACTGGTCCAGGCAGCACATGGACCCCCTGCCTCAGGGGGCCCAATAATGAGCCCCGGGCAGAGGCCACATTTCAGCAAGCAAAGTGACCGAACAGTGATCAGGAGCCCAGAACCACTGCCTTATTTTCACTGCCCAAAAGAGACGTCTCCCTTTCCCTCTCTCCCTTTCACTTGCTCGAAGTTTAATTACGAAACAAATACTAGAATATTTTTATTGAAAAATATTCTGTTTTAACTTTACTAATTCTGTTCAGAAGTACTGAAGACCATTTCCATTTTTCCAAAAGGAGATCCCTTTTGAGGAGCAGAAAGAAAACTGTACAAATAAGAGTGTCTCACACTGGGGAGAAGCTTGCCAGAGGAAATCTGAACTGAGGCCCAACTCCCACAGGCAGCTGCTGCCCCGGCCCCAGAGGACAGGCCTCTGCTTCTCACTTCACCGTGGGGCTCCTTGCAGTTTCGGGGCCCAGCTCCCAGCTCAGCAGTCACTCAGCTAAAAACAGCTGAAGCTTCCCGTCCAAGGTGGCTGTGGCAAGCTGCAAGTGGAAATAAGATACCATATGGTTTCAAACATTTCAATCACATTTATTAAGAAACCTATAAGAAAAGTAACATAAAAGTCAATGTTTTCCTTATCTGTAATGTTCCAGATCATAAAACAAAATGCATTAACATAGTAAAGTCTATATAGATGACAGATGAAACACTTCACTAATCCAAACTGCATTTCCTAGCTATTTTAATATCCTTAAGTGTCTTGGTCAGTGCCAACCTGCCAATACTGAACAGAAGGGTGTAATTTACCCTTTCTAATGTCCACCGATGATGAGAGGCAAACAAGTTATGGGGGTGGGAGAGCTGGGAAAAGGAGGTGCCTCCCCCAGGGCGGTTATACTGCAAACTGTCTGACTTAAGGACTTTGGATCTTGGTGCTGGTAGCCTGCAGTGCAGGCGTAGCCTGGAAATCGCGGGTAATTTCTGTCAACTTCAGAATCCAGTACATTAGCAGCTGCCAACCCTGACCCCAGCCCCATACATGCATTCTGGGGCAACCTGTGCACAGCCGGCAGGTGCCAGGATGAGCTAAAAGCATTCAGTGCCCCAACGTTCCCTGTGCGCTGAGCACCAGAGGTTCCACCCAGGCCGGTGTTGGTTTTACCCTCCCCCCAGGAGAAGTGACTCCCCGCAGGGCATTTAATGGGTCACACACTCTGCCCCTGCTAATTTTCCTCTTTCACCTCTATGGGAGCCCAGCAGTGTACGCTAGGACATTCCGAAACAATTAACATGTGTACAGAAAACTAGAATGTGATGATACACCCCAAAGAAAAGGCTCAAAAAAGAACCAAGAAGATCTTAAGTTTACAACACAGGCGGGTCCTTAGCAGAGTCTGGCTACAGCAATCAAATTAAACAAAACTGATAATCAAATTAATAGCAAAACAATCAAATACAGGGGAAAGGAAAGAAAAATTCTTGCAGAATTTTCTTTAGAACTTGACATTCAACGGTCAAGTTGTCAACAAAAAAAGTCTCCAAGTATTCAAAGAAACTGGTAAGTATGGCCTATTCAAAAGAAACAGATAAAATAACTCAGCTCAGCGCCCGTAGCTCACTGGTTACAGCACCAGCCACATATGCCAAGGCTGGTGGGTTCAAACCCGGCCTGGGCCTGCTAAACAACAATGACAACTGCAACAAAAAATACCCGGGTACTGTGGCGGGCACCTGTAGTCCCAGCTACTTGAGAGACTGAGGCAAGAGAATCACTTAAGCCCAAGCATTTGAGGTTGCTGTGAGCTGTGACACCACAGCACTCTACCCAGGGTGACAGCTTAAGACTCTGTCTCAAAAAAAAAAAAAAGATAAAATAACAGAATCTGTCCCTAAAAAACACCTGTTGGCAGATCTTCAACACAAAGTCTTCACAGAATTATAGGAAAATGTGGGTAAAGTCAAGAAAATGATGAACACAATGGAAATACTAATAAACAGAAAACCCAAAGTGACATAGATGTTGACTGGAGGGATTCAAAGGCACAGTCCAGCAGGCGGAAGAAAAGAGTCAGCACATTTGAGGATGAGACAATAGAAGTTATAAAGTCTGAGGAACAGAAAGGACAAAGTTTTGTGGAGAAGTAAGTGGAGTCTGAGGGGCCTGTGAGACATCACCGGGGTCAGAGGGAGAGGAGAGGTGAGGTGACTTCCTTCTACACCCAGGGTCTGAGAGTTTTTCCCACCAAGTGACGTTGAACTTTATGGATTGCTTTCTCAGCGTCTGTTGAAATGGTCACATGGCCCTTGTCCTTTCTTCTGTTGATAGAATGCATCGTGTTCACTGGTTTGCATATGTTGAGTCATCTTTGCACCCCCTGGGATGAATCCCACTGGATCATGAAGAATAATCTTTTTTTTTCTTTTTTGTTTTGAGACAAAGTCTCACTATGTTGCCCTGGGTAGAGTGCCGTGGCTTCATAGCTCACAGCAACCTCAAACTCTTGGGCTTAAGCGATTCTCTTGCCTCTGCCTCCCAAATTGCTGGGACTACAGGCCCCCGCAATGTCTGGCTATTTTTTTGTTGTAATTATTGTTGTTTAGCAAGCCCAGGCCAGGTTCAAACCACCACAGCCCCAGTGTATGTGGCTGGTGCCCTACCCACTGAGCTACAGGCGCTGAGACAGAGAAATCTCTTTAATGCGTCCCTGACTTTGGTTTGCTAGTATTTTGTTGAAGATTTTTGCATCTATGTTCATCAGACATAGTGACCTATAGTTTCTTATCTTCTTGTGTCTCTGGTTTTGGCATCAGGGTGACACAGGCCTCGTATGAGGAGTTTGGGAGTATCCCCTCATCCTCAGTTTCTTAGAATAGTTTAAGATCAGTGTTCCTTCTTCTTTGAATGTGTGGCGGAATTCAGAAGTGAAGCCATCAGGTCCTGGGCTTTGCTTTGATGGGAAAATTTTCATTACTGCTTCTACCTCATTTCTTGTAATTGGTTTATTCTGGTTTGGGCTTTCTTCCTGATTTAATCTTGGTAGGTTGTATGTGACTAGGAATTTATCCATTTCTTCTCGGTTTTCCAACTTATTGGCGTAGAGTTGCTCTTAATAGTCTCTAACAAGCCTTTATATTTCTGCAGTGTCAATTGTGATGTCACCTTTTTCGTCTCTGATTTTGTTTATTTGGGTCTTCTCTTTTTTTTTTTAGTCTGACGTGAATTTGGTGAAAGGTGTGTGAATTTTTATCTTATTAAAAAAAAAAAAAAAAACTGGGCAGCACCTGGGCTCATCAAGTAGGGCGCCAGCCCCATATACTGAAGGTGGCGGGTTCAAACCTGACCTCGGCTGAACTGTAAAACAGAAAAATAGCTGGGCATTGTGGCGGGTGCCTGTAGTCCCAGCTACTCAGGAGGCTGAGGCAAGAGAATCACCTAAGCCCAGGAGTTGGAGGTTGCTGTGAGCTGTGACGCCACAGCACTCTACGGAGGGCGATAAAGTGAGACTCTGTCTCTACAAAAAAAAAAAAAAAATCAGAACTTTTCAGGTGGCACCTGTGGCTCAAAGGAGTGGGGCGCTAGCCCCATATGCCAGTCCCGGCCAAAAACTGCAAAAAAACCCACTTCCTTTCATTAATCTCTGGTATTACTTTTAGGTTCAACTTCATTTACTTCTTCTCTGATCTTTATTATTTCTTGTGTTCTAATAGTTTTGAGTTTGATTTGCTCTTGATTTTCTAATTCTTTGAGATGTATCATTAGGTTGTTTATATGAAGCTTTTCTACTTTTCTTGATGTAGGCAGTTATTGCTATAAAATTTCCCCTTATTATTCCTTTTTCTGTATCCCATGGGTTTTGATATGTTGCCTTTTCATTTTCATTTGCTACAAGAAGTTTTTCAACCTCCTTCTTAATCTCTTCTTTGACACACTCATCATTCAGGACCAGATTGGTTATGTGTGTATTTTCCAACGTTCCTCTTGTTTTTATTTCTAGTTTCATTCTGCTGTTATCAAAGAAAACATTTGGTTTGATTTCAATTTTTTTTTAATGTGTTAACGCTTGCTCCATGGGCTAACATATGGTGGATCCTTGAGAATGACCCATGAGCTAAGGAGAAGTTCACGTGCTCTATAGCTGTTCTAGGAAACAGTCTACAAATACCTATTAGGTCTGCTTGGTCAACAGCGCAGATTAAGCCTAATGGGTCTTTGTTGCTCTTCTGTCTGGACGACCTGTCCAATGCTGAGAGTAGAGTGTGGAGGTCTCCGAGGATTACCCCGTTAATCTCTTGCTTTAGCTCTGATAATATCTGCTCTATATATCTGGGTGCCCCAGTGTTGGCCGTGTATGTAATTTTTATGTCCTCCTACCGAATTGACCCCTTTATCATTATATAATGACCTTCTTTGTTACTCTATAGTTTTTGTCTTGAAATCTATTTTATCTGATAAAAGTACAGAGTGGCCATAAAGTTCTTATGCAATTTAACATGAACTTTATGTCAACCCGGTATAGCTATCTCTTGCTCGTGTTGGGTTTCCATCTGCATAGAATATCTTTTCGCATCCCTTTATTTTCCATTGCTGTGTGTCTATAGGTAAAGTGTGTTTCTTGCACACAACACATGGTTGGTTATTGTTTACTTAACATGGAGTGCATATGGAGGCAGCAATTCAGCCAGCCCAATGGGGCTTGTGTGGACCCGCTGGCCTCAGCAGACATGGCCTGGGTGGGTGACAGAGCTCGTCTTGCGTGGTCCTTGATCTGTGAGCTCATAGGCCATCCGGCATTGCAGGCAGAGTTGGGAGTTAATTAGTAAACTAACTTTTTACTCTCGCTCTCACGGCCTGCCTCCATTTAGCAAGTGGAGGCAGGCCGTAAGAGAGAGAGTGAAAGGTTACCCCTGATGCACCCAAGAGTGTGGGTGGAGGCGCCACCTGCCATAGGGCAGCACCTGCTCCTTCCTCTCAGAGCTGGCGCAGCTCACACACGGCTCTGCTCACAGCTGCCTGGCACATCGGCACAAGCTGCTGCCTCAGAGCAATGTATGCCCTGACCATCGAAGCCAGTGGTTCTCAACCTTCCTAATGCCTTTAATACAGTTCCTCATGTTGTGGTGACCCCCAACCATAAAATTATTTTTGTTGCTACTTCCTAACTGTAATTTTGCTACTGTTATGAATCATAATGTAAATATCTGATATGCAGATGTATTTTCATTGTTACAAAGGGGTCGCAACCCGCTGGTTGAGAACCACTGATCTAAGCTTTTCTAAACTGTCACATTTCTTCTTTTCTAAGGTATTGTCAGTTTTAAAGTGTCCCAGTAATATCTCAGGCAGTGTCTTCGTCTATTAGGGCTGCAATAACAAAACACCTTAGCCTGGTTATTTATAGGTTTTGGAGGCTGGAAGTCCAAAGTCAGGTCATCAGCAGATTCAGCATCTGGTGAACACTGCTCTCTGCTGCCAGGCCCGCACTGTCCTGTCACATCCTTACACGGCAGAGAGGAAGGGGCCTTCCCTTCACCCTCTCTTATAAGGCGCTGATCCCATTCTTGAGGACTCAGGCACCTCCTAAAGGCCCCACCTTCTGATACTGTCCACTGGGAAACAGTTTCCAACATAGGAAACCTGGGGGGAGCACCATTCAGACCATAGCAGGTTGTACATCATCAGTGGCTTCCTAGACTAGCAGTTTCTTAGCTTGACATTGATGAATCTTTGCTTTCATAACTGAGTAAGTGAATGAAACACCAAAAACTCAGAAATAACAGTAAGAACATTTTTGAATGTTTACCATACACAGGCAATGTGCTAAGTCAAATACATGTAATGTGCATTAGAATAGACTTGCAGCATCATTACAAGGAGCACAGACAAGAATCTAGAACCTCATACCTTGGTTAAAATATTCAAATGCCTCCCCTAGCTCCCACAGCAGAGATTCAGAGGCTTGGGGTTCTCCCTGCATCTGCCGCATGGTCTGGGGCAGGTCACTTAATTCTCTTTACCTCAATTTAGAATATCATGAGTTATAAGATTAATTAATATAAGTAAAGCGTCCCTTAACATACCACATGGAAAACACTCAACAGATGTTAAGAATCATTATAGGATCAAACAGATGGTACACAGACACAGATACAGGAGACCTGGGTGATTTCCAGACTGAATATACAATTTACATAATCCTAAGAGTAATAAACTAAGATTTATAGAGCAGATTTTGGCCTGAGAGTGCTTATTATTCTGTAGGGAGAAATTAATTCTTATTTCAAAGCTAAAAAAAAAATTTGATTTCATGTTGGAGCAAAACTGCATTTATTTGCAAGTCCTGAAATAATTATTCACTCATAGAAATGTGTCAAATTTATTTTAAAATTTCTTTCTTAACGTGATTGTATCAGAGACAGCAATGTTAAACCACACACATTCTGGATTTTTTTAAAAAAATGAAGCTTATCTGTTCTAAATAACTCAGTCTGCAAAACACTGCTGCACATTTCATGCTAATGACATCTTGGAACATTAATTTGCTCAGGACTGCTCTGGAAACAACATAAAATATTTTTCAGATCGCTGTGGTGCTTCTATTTCCAAACTCTTGAACTATGAAGAAAAAGGGGAAAGCAATAAAGAAAAAGCAATGAAATCCAACAGATAAACATATTAGTTCTTACTCATGGGAATCTGGCTTGGATTTGGCTAGGAATTTAGTTTCCTAATGTCCAGTCTTTGTCAAATTAAACAGGATAGCTGCCATGTCCCCACGTACCTGTACTGGATGGTTCCCGTGTGGCAGGTGCTGGTTGATAGCTGCAAAGTAAACAGGGTGAAAGGAGGGAGGCTGGTGTATGGGAGCAAAAAAAAAAAAATGGATTTGGGGGATCAGAAGAAACCAAAGCCATAGACCTAAATATCACCAATAGAGGGTTTGCTGGATCAAATGGTAGGTCCACTTCTAGTTCTTTGAGAAATCTCCCTACTCCTTTCCAGAAAGCTTGTTCTATTACATTCTTACCAACAGTGTGCAAGCACTCTCTCTTTTCCCCACATCCACACCAGCATTGTTTTTAATAATGGCCATTCTGATAGAGGTAAGATCCTATCTCCTTGTGGTTTTAATTTGCATTTCCCTGAGGATTAGTGATGATGAGTATTTTTTCTTGTGTTTGTTGGCCATTTGTGTATCTCCTTTTGAAAAAAAAAAATCTGTTCACTTCTTAATGGGATTATTTATCTTCTTGATTTGTCTGAGTTCCTTGTAGATTCTGGATTTTAATTGTCAAGTATGTAGTTTGCAAATATTTTCTCCAATTCTGTAGGCTGTCTGTTTGCTCTGTTAATTATTTTCTTTGGTGTGTGGAAATGTCTTAGTTCAATTGAGTCCCATTTATTTATTTATTTATTTTTGTTGCTGTCTTTGCTTTTGCAATCTTAGTCATAAATTCTCTTCCTAGCCCAATGTTCACAGAGTTTTTCCTTTGTTTTCTTCTAGAATTGTTATCATTTCAGACCTAACTTTATGTCTTTAATCCATCTTGAGTTAATTTTTATGTAGGATACAGTTTCATTCTTCTGCATGTGGCTAGCCAGTTTTCCTTTCCCCAGTGTAATGTCTTTGTCTCCTTTGTCAAAAGTCAATTGGTTATAGCTATGTGGTTTTATTTCTGGGTTTTCTATTCTGCTCCGTTGCTCTGTGTGTGTCTACTTTTATACCAGTACCATGCTGTTTTGGTTACTACAGCCTTGTAGTATAATTTTAAGTCTGGTGATGTGAGGCCTCCTGTTTGGTTCTTTTTGCTTAGGATTACTTGGGTTAATAAGGCTCTCTTTTACTCCCACATGAAATTTAGGGCTGGTTTTTCAAGTTACAAATAGAATGACATTGGTGTTTTGGTGGTAGGTGCATTGACTCTGTAGATCACTCTGGGCAACATGGGCATTATAACAGAGTTCATTCTTCAGGTCCAGGAGCAGGGGGATTCTCCTCCATTTGTGTGTGTTCTCTGTGCTTTCTTTCATCAGTGTTTCATAGCTCTCCACGTAGAGATATTTCACATCCCTGGTAAAGTCTAGTCCTAGGTTTTGCTTTGCAGCTATTGTAAATGGTAGTCAATTCTTGATTTGGCCCTCAGCTTGACTGGTTAATAGTGTATAGGAATGCTACTGATTCATGTACATTAATTTTGTAAACTGAAACTTTACAAACTTTACTTATCAATTCTAGGAGTCTTTTGGAAGAATCTTTAGGGTTTTCTAAATATAAGATCATATCATTGGCAAACAGGGAGAGCTTGGCCACTTCTTTTCTGATTTGGGTATCTTTATTTCTTTCTGTTGATTGATTGCTCTGGCTGGGACATTCAGTATACGTTGAATAGAAGTGGCAACAGGGAGCATCCTTTTACTGTAGAGTTTCTAAATTTTTTCCATGTTTATTTTACATATGTATGTATATATTTATGGAAAGCCTTCAGATCATGATCTACAGTTATTTTTTCTTAGATACTTTTAAGTATAAGGTGTTCTTATAAAGGAAGTCTTATTTTTAAGTTTAATTATTGCTAGTGCAATTAACCTGGCTTTGTATGTAGCAACATCACTAAAATACATTAGTTCTAACAGCATAATGATTCTTTTGGTTTTTCCGGGTGAATTAATCAAATCATCTGCATAATGAGAGCTTTGTCTCTTTCCTGCCAATCCTATCCTTAGGGTCTTCTTTCTTTTGTGTGCTGGCCAGGACCCTCAGCACTATGACAGCAGGGAGTGAAGAGCGGGTGCCTTTGTCACATTCTGATCTTAAAGGAAATGCATGGAAAATTCTCTGTTAAATATAACTTTGAGTATTGCTATGAGTATTGCCATATAAACTTTACTATCTTAGGAATCTCTTTTTTATTCCTACTGAGAAAGATTTTCTTCTAAATCCTAAATAGTAATAAACAAGCCTTTTCAACATGCATGGAGATAAAATATTTTCTCATTATTTTATCAAAATAATGAACTAAGTCATTCTATTTTGTGACACCAAACCACCTTGCATTTGGGAATAAATCCTACTTAACCAGGATGCATTTTTAAGTAGACAGCTGAGTTCAATGGGCTCATATTTCATTCAGGATTCAGACAGGGTTGTTTATAACTGAAATGGGCCTATAATCTCCTTTTTTGCATTACATTTAGCTGGTGCTACACTAAAAAATGCCTTGCCCTCATGGTTAGAACAAGTGGAATTCTCATACACTTCTAGTGGGAAGGCAAAATTGTACATGCATCTAGAACATAGTTTGGCAGTTTCTAAAATAGTAAAACAAATACTTTAACATTTGACCTACAAATCTTTTATTTTATCCTATAAAAATAAAAAATATCTATGTTCACGCAAAGAGCTTTTTGTGAATATTTCTAGCAGCTTTTTTCACAATAGACAAAAATTAGAGACAATCGAAACATCCGCAAGCTGATGAATAGACAAACAAAGTGTGATATAGGGTACAAGGGGACCCTATGCGGCAACACAAAACTACTGATGTATGAATAAATCTCAAAAGTGATATGCTAATTGAAGAAATGTATACAGTAAATACACGGCATAATTTTCAACTTATATGACTTTCTGAAGAGACAAAACCGGAGGGGACAGGAGTGAAGGCCACTCTGGGCTGTGGCTGGGATCAGGGGAGTCACTGCAGGGCCGTGTGCACTCTCTGGGTGGGGCATTGCCCACCATATGGCTCTATGCTGCTGCAAATTCTCATTTCATTCTGCAATACAGGGATGAATCTTATTACATGTAAATTATATACCAACAAACTTTAATTTAAACAAACAATAAATGCTGCCACGTGTGGGACAGAGTTATGCACACAGCAGGAGTTGGAAAGATTGTTCAGAGAGACGCTGTCAAGAATCCCTACTGCTAGTGGAATGTGCCCTTGCGTTCAGAGACACAGGAAGCTAACTACTAATAAACTAATGCCATTTGTGTCTTGGGTTAGGTGGGACTTGCCTAGACAGTAACACTTCATTAGGAAGAATTATACACATACAAACTAGATTTTTTGTTTGTTTTTTTGGGGGGGAGGGGTTTGAGACAAAGTCTCACTATGTCACCCTCGGTAGAGTGCTGTGGCATCACAGCTCACAGCAACCTCAAACTCTTGGGCTTAAGAGATTCTCTTGCCTCAGCCTCCCAAGTAGCTGGGACTACAGGCGCCCGCCACAATGCCCAGCTATTTTTTTGTTGTAGTTGTCATTGTTGTTTAGCAGGCCTGGGCTGGGTTTGAATCCATCAGCCCCGGTATATGTGGCAAGCGCCCTAACCACGGGCACCAAGCAAAACTAGCTTTTTTGAACACATTATGTGCCTACAATGAAGCACTCTTGAAAAATAATGATTAAAAAATAGATGTAAAAAGAGTTGCTTTCCATTTCTAACAGTGGAAAAAATGAGGTACGCACTCCAGATTACGCTCTCGAGGTATCCCTTGTGGGCCCCCCTCCCAGCCACAGGTTGCAGAGTCCCTTCCTGTCACCTTCGTCCAGTCATCCACCAGCACTGCTCAATCCAGCCTCATCTCTGTTCAGAGACAGAGATTTTATATTTTATTAATTTATTTTTTTATTTATCTTATCTTATCTTATGACAGAGTCTCGTTATTTTGCCCTCAGTAGAGTGCCATGGCATCATAGCTCACAGCAACCTCAAACTCTTGGGCTTAAGCAATTCTCTCACCTCAGCCTGTCAAGTGGCTGGGACTATAGGCGCCCACTACAACATCCGGCTATTTTTTGTTGCAGTGGTCATTGTTTTAGCTGGCCCTGGCCAGTTTCAAATCCACCAGCCTCATTGTATGCGGCTGACTCCGTAACCCAGAGACAGAGTTTTAAGTGTGTCCTTTTTCTCAGGCCCAAAGACCTACATTTTTATTCACTAAAAGCCGAGGGAGCTAACTCATACCTAACCCTGAAAACTCTCAGCGTTCTCTAAAGCAGCGGTTCTCAACCTGGGGGTCACGACCCCTTCACAGGGGTCGCCTAAATACATCCTGCATATCAGATATTTCCATTACGATTCATAATAGTAGCAAAATTAGTTACGAAGTAGCAACGAAAATAATTTTATGGTTGGGGGTCACCACCACATGAGGAACTGTATGAAAGGGCTGTGGCCTTAGGAGGGTTGAGAACCACTGCTCTGAAGTCTGGTTCCTCATAGCCTTTGTGCTTCCTACTCCCTAAACAAAGTGGCGTCCCTGCAGGTACGGAAGGCAGCGTAGCGTCGTGATCCAGGCCCCGTCCGGCACCTGGGTGTGTGTCACAGCTCCGGCTCTCCCCAGCTGTGTCTCCTGAGGAACATTACCTGCCTGCCTCAGTTTCATCTCCAGGGAGCTGATGTGAGAACCAGGTTCACACAGAGGGAGGCTCAGCGTAGCACCTGGCAGACTCAGCACCCTCACGTGCCCATCGGCCTTCTCTCACCAGCGTCTTCTCACTCCCATCGGGAGGCAGGGGGCTGTCGAGTGCGGGAACCTGCCTGCCACTGCAGCACATCCTCAAGGAACCCAGAGGGGAAGTTCTGGAGGAAGAGGAGAGAGCAGGAACAGAGGCCCAGCACAGCCTCAGACTGGCCTGCCGGGGCTGAGCCTTGCCGGCCGCAGTTTGCCACTCCCGAGACACTGGGGAGTGGGGGAGAGGGGTAGAAAGGTGGGTCACAGAAGAACAAGGGGAAATGACCAAAGTGCAACCAGGAGCCTCACTTAAAACACCAAAGCATCAGAACGCTCTGTTTCTTCTGCATGAAAATGGCCTAAGATAAGTCTTTTTAAAAATCTGGCACCGTAGTTATCTACAACCCCACACACACACTGGACATGTTTTCTAAATGCAAATGAACCCTCAGAACAGCCTTGCAAAAACTAGAAACTCATCACATTTACTGAGCCCTGAGCTTCAATCATGGTTAGCAGCTTGGAATTTCAGAACAATTGAGGAAAAAATGTCATAAAAGAAACATGTTCAGGCCAACTTGCTTAAATCTCCGAGGTGAAAATTGTCCTCCCAAAACCGTTTCTCTCTCCATTCCCTCCCAGGTGGCGGCCAGGGGACAATCTCAGAAACCCTGGATGTGAAGTCACAGGCAAGGGGCCGTCCACTCTCCCTGATTTCTGGGAGAGGTGCCTGTGTACTAACACCACTTAAAAGCAGAAAACGCCCAAAATGCTGAAACGGAGAGAGAGCCACGGCACTGCTTCACTCTGCTGGGCGAGGACTCGGCCCACTGAGAACACGGCTCGCGGTTGTGTGTGGAAGGGCCGCGGCCGCCCGCCGCTGGTGGGCCCTCGTTTAACACTACGCTGGGAAGGCAGCCAGAATCTGCCTCTGTGCTTGCTATGGCAGCAAAATGGGTTCACAGGGAAATTACTGTGCAGCCTCATCCATCAAAACAAAGAACTGAGAAATGAGAGGAGACTTTCCGATATTCCCTAAAGTGGAAAACCAGCATGCTCAATGCTGCAACTCTCATCCAGGTTCTGATAGAAAATGAGAAAAGGAGCAGTATTAGATCCATCTGGCCACAGTCAATTTGAATTGCCCTTCTTTATATGTGCAGTATAATATGTTGGTTTGAGCCTCTTCAATCCACTACTAAAACCTCTTTGTCCAGTGGCTCCCGCCTGTAATCCCAACAGTCTGGCAG
Organism: Perodicticus potto; assembly: GCA_963574655.1. NCBI lineage: Eukaryota > Metazoa > Chordata > Mammalia > Primates > Lorisidae > Perodicticus > Perodicticus potto. The sequence goes on along the minus strand of CAUYRH010032090.1, from coordinate 25,929 downwards.
TCTGAGGCAGGTGGCTTGCCTGAGCTCCGGAGTTCAAGATCAGCCTAAGCAAGAGCGAGACTCCATCTCTACTAAAAATAGAAAAGCTAGCCAGGCATTGTGGCACATGTCTGTAGTCCCAGCTACTCAGGAGGCTGAGGCAGGAGGACCACTCAAGCCCAGAAGTTTGAGGTTGCTGTGAGCTAAGACACATCATGGGCAAGAGAGTGAGATTGTCTCAAAAACAACAGCAGAAACAAATCCTCTTTGTCCTATGACACTTCCAAATTCTGTTTATTTTGTAGATAGCAAATAACCAAAAGGAGAACCCTCCAACTGTTTTATTCCTTCTCTTAACCTTGTAAAAACAAACAAGTAGAGGCCCCTTGGAAGAACGGAGATGACAAAGGATCCCAGTGTGATCGAGGCAGAAACAGCAAAGACTCCCAGCCGGTGCTCTGGCTGCTAGTTATGTGACCTCAGCTCATGGTCTGTCGAGCAGGGACAGTGCGTGACGACACGTCAGGGTGTGGGTCGCTGTCCACACCGTACATGACACCTATTAACACAAAGTTGGCAGCTGCGGCTACTTCACAGCAACCTGTAATTGTCCAGAACCCAGATGTTGCAGAAGTCATCAGAGCTCCTGCAGAGTGGTCTTCTTGACTTGTTGGAAATTAAAGTCATGACACACCATGTGCCTAAACATGAGACATTGTACGGTCTTTTTGTTTTTTGCATTTCCTGTAATCAAATCCTTTGTAACTTTGTAATATTGACTTTCCTATTGATGCATAATCTTTTAGTTGGGTCACATGACCTCAGAGACTAAGGCATCTTGTAGGAAAATCTGAGCTGGTGCCCGTGTTCTGATGACAGTGCAGACGTAGAGACACTCGGCAATTTGTGCAAAGTCACGGAGCTGTGGGAAGCAGGTGAGAGCCCATGGCCTGCCTTGGACACTTTGGCCATCTGTGCCCAGAGATACACGGATTCCTTGCCACGCACGTGGGTGGTGAGACGCTGCCATCTAGAGTGGGAGCTTTCGGCAGTTCTCAAACAGATATTCATCTTTGACAAAGGCAGTAATTGCAAAGATTCAGCTTGGACTGATGCTAAAGCTGATTTGCATTAGAAAACAGCAGCTTTGTGGGGCCTCTGGGGACATGTCCCTGCCTGGCTCAGGCCAGCCCCGATTTCACTGACTTCAGAAAAGAAAATCCCGTGGTGTTGCATCATCTACCTCTCCTAAAAGGCCACCTTACTGTCTGGTGATAACGCCTCAATTCGTCCCCATCATCTCAGTTACTTAGACTCCGGGGAGCCTGCCTGGCTATCGGTCAGGCCCCACTCCTGACCAGTTGGTTCAGGGTTCCTGGGATGGGCTGGGCACCATCTTTCTGAAATCCCTCCAGAGGGTTCCAACGTGCAGCCAAGGCTGAGCTCTCCAAACATTTAAATTCTAGGGCAGCGCCTGTGGCTCAGTGGATAGGGTGCCAGCCCCATATACCAAGGTTTGCAGGTTCAAACCCGGCCCCGGCCAAACTGCAACCAAAAATAGCCAGGTGTTGTGGCGGCGCCTGTAGTCCCAGCTGCTCAGGAGTCTGAGGCAAGAGAATCACCTAAGCCCAGGAGCTGGAGGTTGCTGTGAGCTGTGTGACGCCACGGCACTCTACCGAGGGCGACAAAGTGAGACTCTGTCTCAAAAAATAAATAAATAAATAAAGATTTAAATTCTATAATTTCATTATTTCTCAAATGTCTCCAATCCGGGATAAACCTTTCCACCCCGTTTCCGTCTGCTGAGGTCTCACACGTGGAAGTGCTCTGTGGTCGTCTCTTTGGCTTTCTCCCTGTAAGTTGTTCCAGTAATTTGACTTCACAAACTACATCCTAAAGCAACTTTTCTCTTCTGTTTGGTCAGGTCCTTTGGGTGGACAGAGGGGTCTGCCTGGGGAAGACTCCTACAAAGCCACCGCTGAGCCGGGAGTGTCAGCCATGGGATAGGTGCCCTGCATGCTGTCAGATGAGCAGGAGGACAGGACACTTGTGGCCGTGCAGAGTCCGTGGATTAGCCCAGCTGTCCTGGCAAGAAGTGAATTCAGGCAACTGTGCTCTTCCCCCGCTGGGTTTTTACAGCGCCGTTCAACCTGCAGGGCACGAGGCCTGGGGTGAGGGGGGCAGCTGACCCAGACGGGGCTGCTTCTCCGGGTGTAGGAGGCCAACGCTGTGTGGAGGTCACACACCACGTCAGCTTGTTTCTGAGAAGCCCCAGCTCCCGCGGGACGGCCTGTTCTCGCAACAGTGCAGGCAGGAGATGAAGTCACCAGGGACCCCGGTGTGTGGGGAGGGCCGGCAAGGACGCATGCTTTGATCCACAGACTTCCTGCAGCATCTGGGGCTGTGTCTGCCGTTGCTTCTGTGTCTGAAGGAAAAGGACCTGCAGACCTGCCAAGGCCCAGTCTCAGTGGTGGGGCCAGGCAGGGCTGCTCTATAACTTGTCCACAGACGGAAACAAGGTTGCTAGACTAGGCCTCTCGCTCAGCACAGGCTTGAACAACTGTCGCTTTTTGAAGATGTGGGCAGAGAACAGGAGTGGCTGGCAGTTTTCCTGAGTGTCTCGGGCCTCCAGTCCAAATGGGCAGAGGATACCACACACTGTACTTCAAATAACCAGTGTATGTGGTGTCTCTGCCTCCTCCTGCACCTCTAAGAGTCACAGAGTACGTCTCCGGCCTTGGAATTGACAGAGATTGCAGCATCCTAACTGCCCACCTGTGTTGATGATGGGGCCCAAGTTCTACTCTGAGGCTTCCAATTGTTCCATCTGCTCCATATGCTGTTCCTTCTTTTGGTTTTCTTTTTCTTTTTTTTCTTTTTTTGAGACAGTGTCTTGCTGTTGGTCAGACAGGAGTGCTGTGGGGTGATCACTGCTCTCTGCAGCCTTGAACTCGGGCTTCAATGCCCCTCCCATCTCAGCCTCCCAGAGTGAGGGATTACTGGTGTGAGCCCCACTCGACCTCTGGGAGCTGTGTAAAGTTGTCCATGTCTCACATACACACTAACACACAGAGTAAGGCTGCATTTAAAAAGTTTGGAGTGGGGTTCGCTCGTGTGTTTTATCAAGTAGAAAATCTATTTGCTGATAGAGAACACAAGAATTTTTTTCTTTAAAGTAGAGAAAAGTTACTAAGGATCATGGGAACTGTATGGTTTCATGGCTGCACTTCCAAATTTCACATAGAATTCCATCCACGGAGATGGAGGTGGGGCCCGGTGGGAGGTGTCGGGGTCACCAGGTAGCCCCTCACGAGTGGCCAGTGTCCTCCTGGGGTGATGAGTCCTTGCTCTACTAGTTCACGTGCAGGAGCTGGGGCCGCCTCCCTCTGGCCTCTTCGCTGCCATGTCACGTGCCACCTTCCCACCTTAAGTGGAGGCCCCCGGAGCTCCCCAGAAGCAGATGCTGCTGCCTGACCCCCTGTATACCCTGCAGAATCGTGAGCCAAATAAGCCTCTTCTTATAGATTACCCAGCCCAGGTGCTCTTCGGCAGCCGTGCACAACAGGCTGCCAAGGCGCCTAGGAGTGTAAGAGCTTCCCGGAAGGTGGATGAGGTCGGTGACACCATGGCAGGGAGGGAATATATTCTCTAAGGCGAGAATATGGCTGTCCCTGAAGATAGCACCAAATTTCTTCCTACAAGTGAAATAAACCTTACAAAAATGTCCCTGGAGTTTGCCTCTTCTGTGGGTAGGATAGAAAGTGGGGTTACTTAGAAATCATTTTAAATGTGTTAACTCTACCTGACATTCCAAATTCCTAACCCCCTTTACAGTTATGTGATTCAACATCTAAATGCAGCTAGTCAATATCAAGTTTGTAACCCATGCTTTGAGGTATCACTTTTATTTCAAACATAAAAATATTATACAAAATTGTTGGCTTGGTGCCCGTAGCTCAATGGTTAGGGCGTCAGCCACATACACTGGGGTTGGAGGGTTTGAACCCAGCCTGGGGCCTGCTAAACAACAATGACAACTACAACAACAACAAAAAAAAATAGCTGGGCTTTGTGGTGGGCACCTGTAGTCCGAGCTACTTTGGAGGCTGACGCAAGATAATCGCTTATGTCGAAGAATTTGAGGTTGCTGTGAGCTGTGACGCTGTGGCACTCTACTGAGTGCGACATAGTGAGACTCTGTCTCAAAAAAAAAAAAGTTAGAAAATATAACAAGAGAAAAAATAACCTGGAATAACCAGGCTCAAAAACAACATGAAAAAATCGCCATAAACAGAAATGAAACAGAAACACAAACTTAAGTCTTGCACCTACTGGTTCTGGGTCCAAAACCAAGCAGGAGGAACCGAGCTCAGGTTCCTCCACAGGGTCAGAGCCCCAGGCTGGGTACCATTGCCTTTGAAGAGCGGCTGGGACTGCCGGGGTTGGAGATTACAGTTTAAACCAAATATCATGTGTAGGAAGCAAAAAAAGTAGCCACATGCTAGGTGTCTAGAACTGGGGTCCCTGACACCATGGTGGGAAATATTCGTCCACGTCCCTGAGAAGAGGTTCCAAAGAATATGAGAAAAAGAAACTGTAAAACCAAAATTCAGGGAGAGAGAAGTGGAGAAGAATGTTCCTCAACTAAAAATAAATCTGTAAATTAAAATTGTAAAACACATACTGACATGGAATGCTAAGAAGACAGATAACCAAACGGTAATTGAAAGATAACTGTATTCCAGATGAATTTGAAATAATAAAATAGTCTGGGAAGTAATTTAACATAAGCATGCATGTAGCCTACAAAGAGATGAATACATGGAGGTCAAACAAAATAATAAATTTGTTTTCAAATTGTAGCAAAAAATAGAAAGCTTGGTATGTTAAACGACACGTTGGAAATTTTAAAAAACGAATATGAGGAAGAAAAGCAGAACCTTGTCTGCCTCCCAGGGGTGTCCAGCCTGTGGCCCAAGGCAGCATGCTGATTTTGGGATGACCTTTCTGCTTATCTGTGCTGTGAGATATCACAGAGAATACACACAGACCACTTTTGCTCATCAGCTTTCCTCAGTGTTTGCATATTGCATAATGTGTGGCCCAAGACAACCCTCCTTCTTCCAATGAGCTTCCACCTCATACCCATTACAACAGTAACTATATCTTAAGAACAAAAATATAAATAGGGCGGCGCCTGTGGCTCAGCGAGTAGGGCGCCGGCCCCATATACCGAGGTCGCAGGTTCAAACCCAGCCCTGGCCGAACTGCATCAAAAATTAGCCAGGCGCTGTGGCGGGTGCCTGCAGTCCCAGCTACTCACAAGGCTGCGGCAAGAGAATTGCTTAAGCCCAGGAGTTGGAGGTTGCTGTGAGCTGTGACTCCACAGCACTCTACCAAGGGCGAAAGAGTAAGACTCTGTCTCTACAAAAAAACAAACAAAAAAAATATAAATAAATAAATAAAGGAATAGAAAATGAGTGTGAGTAGGATGTGGAGAAACTGTCACCCTCACACTGTTGATGGGAAGTAGAATGGAGTCCAGGGGAACGTGAGCAGGACCACAGACGAGCCGGCCATGTCAACAGCTCCTGGGTATCTGTCTCGGAGACAGGAAGCTGACTAGATGTCTTGACTTAAACTCCAAATCATCCCTGCCTCTCCAGAAGGCAACATGCCCAAACCTCCTGCCCGGAGCTCTTGCTTGCAGTAAGGACTCTGCCCTGGGGTTCCCGGGGAGAGGGAGAGGCTCTCATAGGGGATGCAGGTTTCCCTATGGAGGGTGGGGAACAGAGTGAGAGTTGGCTGAGGCAGCCAAGGAGAGCGACACGGTACAGTGGCCATGTGGACAGCAGGGTCAGACTCAGAGCTCGAAGCCCCGCTGCTGGAAGGGGTGCAAGGTGGTCACCTGAGCGGTGGAGTGAACCCCGTGCCCACAGGTGGCTGGTGCCACGTGAGATAGGTATGCCAGAACCACCTTGGGATGGGATCAAGAAGCAATTCAAAGGCATCACGATATTAGAACGCAGGGTCATAAAGAGCCTGTCCTGGGCGGCGCCTGTGGCTCAAAGGAGTAGGGCGCCGGCACCATATGCCAGAGGTGGTGGGTTCAAACCCAGCCCCGGCCAAAAACTGCAAAAAATAAATAAATACATAAATAAATAGCCTGTCCCTCACTGACACAAGGACCTCCTCACCTAGCTCATCCCAAGGACAGTCATGCCCCATGGTGTTGACAAGTTCACAGAAGCAGAGTTGCATGCTGGACAGCCCTGAAGCAGACACTCTGCAAACCTAGGCAGCCAGGCATTTCCTCTGGCAGGGTGTGACCCTTGGGGGCCGGCACTGACCTGAGGCTGACCTGAGGGTCACGGAGGCAGCAGCGGGGAGGTCTGGCCACAGTGATCTGAGGGCGTGAGAGAGCCGTGGGACCCCCAGTTCCTGGGTGTGTTCTCAGCAACTGGCAGGTTCCCACCCTGGCTCCTGCTGGGAGGCGTGGGCTGTTGTCTCAGGAAGGGAAGGAGGATTTCTGCTCAGCATGAACTCTTACGCCAAAAGCAATACTGTGTCCATGAGGGAATTGCAGAGATTAGCACCACACTCAAAGACTTGGAAGATGAAGAGTCTCTATTTTCTTTCATCCCGATGTGGCCACCAGTCTGGGCCTGTGGAGTGCAGGCTTCCTGGAAATCGCCGGTCACATTACAGCACGGCAGCGACCTAGGCCCAGCTCGCCGCTGCGGGCAGGGTCTGCACCAACACAAGCAGGCAGCCTGGCCACAGCTACCAACTATTGCCTCCAAATGCTTCCCTGTCACTGGCAGTGTCTTCTATCATCATGGGAAGAAAAGGCGGGGGTGGCTGTGTCCCACAGGATGCCCTGACATCAGGCAGCCGTGCTCTGTGCACCTGTCACTCTGCAGCGGCACAGGTGGGAGCTGGGATCTGTGACCCAGGAACTCTTGCCAGCAAGGTTCCAGCTGGGGGTCTGCCAGAGAAGCATCCATGTGAGAACTGAGGGCAGGAGAGAGGGAAGCCGCTCAGCTCCCACAATTTGGCAGGCAGGTGTGCGGGGCGGGCAGTCGATACTGTCTCACCCACTCTGACCCAAGGGGAGCTAAAGTCACTGCACCAGTGTCCTGAGCTGACCAACATCCCAGGAAGTGATCGACATGGAGCCCAGACAATCGGCAGTCCCCGCAGGAAGGGCCTGCAGCCAGCCAGGCCTGCACTCCCTGCAGGGACACATGGCTGCTGCATGGTGTCATCTATGTTCGTGTCACCCGTGTCCGTGTCACCTGCATCCATGCCTTTTCCAGCTTCCAGGCAGAGCCCAGGCCTTCCTCCTGCAGACCCAAAGCAACGCTCCCCTCCCCAACTCTCCCTGCTGCCCTCGCAAGGACCCCAGATAACCCAGGGCTGTCTCTTCATATCAAGGTTGGCTGATCAGGACCTTCACCTCCCCTTGGCTGTGAAGATCACAGAGTCGTGGGCTCTGGGGATCAGGACCTGGACACTGTTAGGGCCATCATCATGCTCCCTGCAGGAGCGGGCCCACCCTCTGAGGGCAGCTGAGAGGTCAGCCTTTCCTCTACCTACCCATGGAAAACTGTGACAGTCCCCAGGAAGTAGTGGCAGCCAATTCCATGAAATCTCTGCCTAGTCAAAATACAGAGAGATGAGGCTGTCATCCCATACCACGGGCTTTATATACATGGATTCCAATTCACCCGCCAGGCCTGTCTCCGGCTTCACCATATGCTCCTCCCCTGTTGTGAGCAGAGTGATCACAGAGGGGCAGGAGATGGACTTGCAGGATGTCCAGTCGAGAAAGTGTCTTGGGCCTCTGGATGTGACCCTGAGTCAGTGACCTTCCTGGCTCCTCACACTGACTAATGTGCTCAGGCCACATAACGATGGCAGAAGAACGGAGGGTGGGGGTGTGGGGGTGTGCAGACTTCTGCCCCAATGCAACTCCACGAAGAAATAAGATGATTCAGGCCAAGGGCTGAGAGGACAGGTCCCAAGTGGGGACAACTATAAAGTACTAATGCTGCAGTGAAGTGGCTCAGGGACAGCTGCTGCCCCTCACCCTTACCACAGGCAGACACTTCTGGGAAGGAGGGAGGGGAGCAGTTCAGGGACCAGACTTCTCTCCAGGCTCCCAAGGGCATCCCTGGACTCCAAACTGCCATCTACTGCTTCATTCTATGCTCTGTTTTTTGGAAAGATCAGAGAGTTTGACTGGAAGAAAGTACAAATTTAAACGTGTTAGCTGCGTGCTCTGGGTCGTTTCACTACGTGGCTTGCTAATATTTTCACTCACTGCCGTAATTTCCTGGACGTGCCTAGTATTCCCACAGACACATAAAGCAGAATTTTCAATTAAATTCTAGTCATTAGTACATCCTTCCCCCATTATTTTAAACTTGCAGCAATCAAAGTTGCCACTTCCATAAGATCTCAGCAAAACCCACAAAAGTAAAAGCCAAACAGTCCATTACCAATTATGTCCCTGGGGGTCTCTCACACCTGAAAAGGAAGGTTTGTTCATAAATGGGACAAAAGGCTAGTTTAAAGTAGAAGTGATAGGTTGAGTGCTAGATGCTGAGGAATTGGGGGTGTGTTCTGATATGCACAATTTACTCTGACATTCACCAAAAATCCGAAAGATATATGAGTGGACAGAGGGACAGATGATAAAAAACAACATGGTAAAATATTAACAGAGGAATCTACGTAATGGGAATTGAACTGTTTATTGGAAACTCTTTCAACTTTGCTGTATATTAGATCATCATAATAGAATGTTGAGATGCATAGATGAAATTCATCTGTCTTAAATGAAGATGTCATATTACCACTTTATAGTCTTTCAAGGCTTAATGAAAATTAATTATTTAGGCAGTAGAGTCTCTATGAAAGAAATGAAAACTTTATTTTCTACTTCAATTTGTCATAGATCCTTACATGAAATCTGGCAAGAGAGACAATATTACTCAGCCACACTTACCCGTGACGTGGCACAGGCGTGTGGGGTCCTGCGTGACAGTGACCACACCACCATTTAGCTCATTTTCCTTTGGAGATGAATTTAGGACATGGAACATCCCATTAGGCAGAATGTTGCTAGTTAACTTACTGTAGAGAATTCTTAAGACCCTGGCAAACTCTGGTCAGTTAAAGTCACTTGCTCCTTATCAACATCTAGTTCTTCTCATGGGCAAGAGAGAGAGAAAGGGAAAGAGAGCGCCAAGAAAGTTGATGTTGTGAGAGATTTTTCTAGTACACCACTTGCCGCCCTTGCCGCCTATGTCACACCAGTCACACCACAGTCTCACCCCACAGGGGCAGTAACAGTGCCCACAGGCCCTCAGGCCTGTGCACCACTTCATCTAACCTCAAAGAGCCCCTAAAGCAGGGGCGCCTTTTACTCCTGTCCACACTCAGAGACACGGGGACTCACTACCTGAGTCCTGGGTTGGCCAACTTGCTTTTGGCAGTGCTGGGAACCAGCCCAAGGGCCTGACAGTACCCACACTCCCAGGGTGGGCCTCAGACCAGAAACGCCACCATCACCTGTGAGCCTTCAGAACTGCAGTCTCTGGCCCACCCAGACCTCTTCAGAAAAGGCCCAGGAGCACCAACACTGACATTTGGGGAATGCAGACGAGTCCACTTCCCCTGCCACCACACCAGTAGCTCTCACGCTGCGTGATCTTAACCAAATGAGAACACAGGGCGTGGGACCCTACCCTAGACTGCCAGCTCAGCAGGACAGGGCTGGGGACCCAGCAACCTGCCTTCTCCGCAAGCTCCTGGGATGCTGACCTGCTGGCCGGGGCCCACGCTCTGCAAACACTGTGTGTGCTGCTATGTCACCGCCAGGACGCCCCTCAGTGGCCACAGTCACTGAAAACACATCCTAGCTGAAACCTTCCAGGCTGGTAGACTGATGATCAAGGCTCCCAGATGGTGATCCTGCAGCACTTGTCTCCATATTTACGTTTTTCTTTGTTTTTAGTGGAATTGTGATTTCTCTACAAACGTACAATATTTCATTTGAGCTAATAAATTAAGCATTATGCAACTTTAGAGGCTATAACTGAAGAACTTGCAAAGTCTAATTGTTTCCTCTTTTCCATTTTAATCTTGTTTTCTCTTTGATGGGAGAAGACTGGCCTGCACATCACATCTATTTGAGATTCCCAGGAAGACAGTGCCAGGGACCACCCACATACACAGCAATGCTCTGCCTCAAGTCTGAGCAACTGTGCCCTGTGCCCCATTCACAGGCTGAGAGGGATACAAACAAATAAAATTCAAACATCTTCTTGGAGCCTACCTTAACAGAGTAAGCAACTTTCCCAAATGTCTGAATTTATCAACTCTAAATACCACCTCCCCCAGTAATTACTGGCCACCTGTGAGTCCAGTGACCCAACTAAGAGCAAGTCTGACAGAGGAGAGAAATACACCGATTCCAGAACGAGGCAGAACAACAGGTTACGATATATTTACAGAAGCACATTAATAGGGTAAAATAATAGTTGTTACAAACTAGCTGTATACCTACAATTATTATTTGCAATACAAATAATTGAATATGTAGTATCCTATATTAATGGATTTTATTGAAATTGAAGGTGAGTGAGACGAACTGTGGCTCATGAAACAGATCTGCTGATGGCCTTGTTTTGTATCTCCAGTAGATGAGAATAGTCTTCACATTTCTAAATGGTTGAAAACGTTAAAGAATATTTTGTGACACATGAATATTACACAAAGTTCTAATTTCAATGTCCATAAATAAAGATTTGTTGGCACACACCCATGGTTGCTCTCCTGACATATGGCCTCGCCTGACACTCCCATCACGTTGCGGCTAGGGAAGTTGCACTGCAGGCCACGGCGCTGCACTAATCAACCCACATTTTGACTTCTGTGTATACCGTGATACTATGACATTTTTCATTTCCAAACCTGGGCAATGTACTGAGTGAGACCTCATCTCTGCAAAAAAGAAAACTTTAAAAATTAGCCAGGCCTTGGTGGGCACCTGTAGTCCCAGCTACTGGGAGGCTGAGGCAAGAGATCTCTTAAGCCCAGGAGTTTGAGGTTGCTGTGAGCTGAGATGCCACAGCACTTTATGGAGAGCGACAAAGTGAGACTCTGTCTCAAAAAAAAAAAAAAAAAAAAAAATTAGCCAGGCCTTGTGGATGCCTGTAGTCCCAGCTACTCGGGAGGATGAGGTGGGAGGATTGAACCCAGGAGTTGGAAGTGACAGTGAACTATGACTGTATCACTGCACTCCAGCCTAGGTGACAAAATGAGACCCCCCTCTCAAAAAAACAAAACATTTCCAGAGCAGCCAATCATATCAAAACAAGAAAAGAGGTGAAAAGTAGCCTTCAGATGCTGTGTTTTCAGGGCATGGTGGGTGTGGGTTATTTTTACTGAGTTGGAGGGCAGAGTGCTGTGTTTGATGGGCTGTGTGCCACTGCTGAGCAAAAGGGCCTGAGATTCGACCAGGACCAGGTGGAGCACAGGGCATGACCATCCCGCCTCACAGGCAGCCATTGTGGCACAGCTCCTTAATCAAGCAGGGGAAGCTGTGACCAATTGTGAGTTGTTTAAATCACGATTAATTGCAGCAGCAAAAAAATACCTCCAGGGCAAAGTAAGCTCATCTGAGCCTGTTCCCTCTCTGGCAGGAATAAATAAGGGAGTTGAGGATTATCAATATTTCATTGTTTTTAAAGGCAAATTATATGCAAATACTTTTCCTTGACTCCTGATGAATCAACAGAGCTGCTTATTTAAGAAGCCAACAGTCCGGGTGACTGATAACGAGTCTCTGTGAACAGTCGGTGTGGTGACTTGTGGCAACACTGGAGGGGCGAGAACACAGACAGGCAGGACCTCAGGCACTACAGAGTCCCCAGCAGCATGTCACAAGCAGTGGCGGCAGAGTACATGTGGAGGAGAAAAGGCTCGGTTACCATTCTACAAGCTGTGGGAAAGCTATTTAAAGCTGAGCATTATTTATTTGCCAACAGGTACTGGGGCACATATTTGAATTGTGTGCTGTGGAGCCAGCATGGGGCTTGCTAGCCAAGGCACACTTGACATTCACTGGTCCTCTGCAGTTCTGTCAGGAACAGAAGCTGAGTCCCCCAACCTGTCCAACCACACGCAGCCCAGGGCTCAACAGAAGTCAGTCTGCCACTGTTGCTGAGCTTGGAGTGGGGGCAAAGTCTGATGAAAGAGAAACATTTCTCCCACTCCTTTCATCAGATGTTGGATGACAGTGAAATGAACTTGGTACTATTTCTCAGTGAACCCAACCTAAGATGACCTGGCAAGGAAGGGTTAAAAGCTAAACTTATTGTCTGGTAAACCTATTTTGATGCCAACATCTGGCATTGGCAAGGAAAAGGCAGATACCCGAACCACCCCCAGGACAGACTCAGGCCAGGGGTTCAGTGCCAGAGTGTCACTCAGACAACTAAGCGAGGACAGGGCAATTTCCACATTTCAGAATCCTGCGTGCTGCATTTGAGGAGTTTCCACATAGCCCTCAATTGAAAATGATTAATTTGAAATGTAATGAAATCATAACAGGAAAATATCAAGAGTAAAACTTACTAGCATTCAATTAAAATCAATGTTTATAGACTGGTATTAGTGTCAGGCAACACCTATTTGTGTAAAGATGTCAAAATGAAATATGTAAAGTTTCACTACAGAGCAACATTAACAGACTAACATTCTCAATCAGTCTGATGCCAGGAAAAGCTAAATTTGAACTCCAAATATAATGTTACACCCCCTCCCCAAAATACAGGCTAGCCATAAAGTTCATGTAAAATTGCACACGAACTTTATGACCACCCTGAATGATGTCATTCTTCTTGTTTGCAGATTTGTATTATCAGAGGAAAATTACACTCAATTTTTATTATAATATTGTCAATTTTGCCAAAGAAAAGACTATGGAAGTCTCATTTATTTCCCCATCACATAAGTACACACATACTCCTCAGTTTTGTCCCTGATTCATAAAGCCTAAAGTATTTACTGTTCGGTCCTTTACAAAAAAAAAAAAAAAGCTAGCTAAATCTTGCCCTAAATATTATCTTAGCCCCAAAATCATACTTAATATTTTTAGGTAATGCTCATGTCTGTCATAATCTTACAAAGTTTTAAGTTATCACTCCAAAAAATGGGTGGATGGACAAGCAACTCCCTGATAGTCCTTAGACACAATGACCCCAGTCATCAGTTTTCCACCTTCCTACAGGGGAAGTGGCATCACCATGAATCTCCGTGGGATCCTCATCCAAAACCAGGCCACCACACTCAGTGCCACAGCTGACAGCTCAGCTTGTTTTTCTTCAAAGGATTTCAATCTAAGTAATAATTTCTTAAAGTTTTAACTTATATACATAAAATGTTATAAGTTAAATCCTGCTAACTAGAAAAGAGAAATAGAACTGAAAAAATATATTTTTAAAACTTGCCCTCCAAGGATAACAGGTTGTAGTTTGCCAAATTTCAGCAACTTTTTATCAAGTATAGAAATTTTATACCTAGATGTCTTAGGAATATCTTACTAATTCACAAAAATTGGTCTTTTTAACCTTTCAGGAATCCAATACTTTAATTTAAAATAATAAACTGCTATTTTATTTTGTTTTATTTTCTAATTTTTTTAAATTATTTTTTATGAAATCATAACTTTGTGCATTGGTGCCTTTATGGGGTATAAACTGCTATTTTGATCTTATGTCTAATTTCCTAAGTAAAATTTAACTGTCATAATCGTTTTTTTTCTTTTTTTTGAGACAAGAGTCTCACTTTGTCACCCCAAGTAGAGTGCCTGGCGTCATAGCTCACAGCAACCTCAAACTCTTGGGCTCAAGTCATTCTCTTGCCTCAGCCTCCAGAATAGCTGGGATTACATGTGCCCATCAAAATGCCCAGCCGTTTTTAGAGACAGGGTCTCGCTCTTACTCAAGCTGGTCTCAAACCTGTGATCTCAGGCAATCCTCCCACCTCGGCCTCCCAGAGGGCTGGGATTACAGGCGTAAGCCACCTCGCCTTGGCCTCCCAGAGTGTTGGGATCACTGTTACAAACTTTGAAGAGTTCTTGGTCCTGGCAACGGCAGCTGCTCAGCCAGGGATGGGTGCTGCGCCCCAGCAGGTCCCGCCCAGCTGGCTGCCAGGGAGCTCAGTGTGTCTCTAGTCCTTGAAGCCTAAACTGAATGCACAGATGACCACACAGATTTGGTCATTAATTGATTCTTTGATAGCAATTTTCCAAGGCCTGAGTGGTAAGTGTTAAGATAACTTAAGACAAGTCATCCTATTACTTAGTCTTTAGAATTATGAAATCATCCCACATGAAATCTGCTACTTCTCCTGGCTACTAGTTCTCCCTGTGGGGGGCGGGGGGAGCGGAAATACCAAACATCAAGTTTTGGTGTTTAGAAATTCACACCCAATTTTCAACTGTGGCTTACAGTGGGGGACAGGCGGGAGAGGGTGGCAGGAAGCTTTATCTCTAAACAAATTACATCATTTTCCTGAGGCTGACAATTCAGTGAAATCACCACGGAAGGTCAAGCAGAGGCGGGTTCCTCTGAGTTGCTCTGTCCCATGGGGTCTATGACCCAAAGCATCAGCTTTCTGTGCTGGTTCAACAACTAATTGTTCAGACTATCTTAATGTAGTAAAGGCAGGAAGTAAAAAGGTCAAACATTCCCAAATCCACTCATAATTTGCTATCCTAGATGACAAAAAATGTAATTTAATTTAAAAACCTGACCCATCTACAAAAGGGACTTCACACTTACTGCTGACCTAGTCAGCTGCTGCGTTCCAGAGAAGGCCGAGACCAGGAAAGCGGGAGGGTCTGAGGAGAACAGGAGGGTCTGAGAAGAGGGAGGGTCTGAGGAGAATGGGAGGGTCTGAGGAGAACGGGAGGGTCTGAGGAGAACAGGAAGGTCTGAGGAGAACAGGGAGGGTCTGAGGAGAACAGGGAGGGTCTGAGGAGAACAGGAGGGTCTGAGGAGAACGGGAGGGTCTGAGGAGAACAGGAAGATCTGAAGAGAACAGTAGGGTCTGAGGAGAACAGAAGGGTCTGAGGAGAACAGGGAGGGTCTGAGGAGAACAGGAAGGTCTGAAGAGAACAGGGAGGGTCTGAGGAGAACAGGAAGGTCTGAGAAGAGGGAGGGTCTGAGGAGAATGGGAGGGTCTGAGGAGAACGGGAGGGTCTGAGGAGAACAGGAAGGTTGAGGAGAACAGGGAGGGTCTGAGGAGAACAGGGAGGGTCTGAGGAGAACAGGAAGATCTGAAGAGAACAGGAGGGTCTGAGGAGAACAGAAGGGTCTGAGGAGAACAGGAAGATCTGAAGAGAACAGGAGGGTCTGAGGAGAACAGAAGGGTCTGAGGAGAATGGGAGGGTCTGAGGAGAACAGGAAGGTCTGAGGAGAACAGGAAGGTCTGAGGAGAACAGGGAGGTCTGAGGAGAAAAGGAAGGCCTGAAGAGAACAGGAGGGTCTGAGGAGAACGGAAGGGTCTGAGGAGAACGGGAAGGTCTGAGGAGAACGGGAAGGTCTGAGGAGAACAGGGAGGGTCTGAGGAGAACAGGGAGGGTCTGAGAAGAACAGGGAGGGTCTGAGGAGAACAGGAGGGTCTGAGGAGAACAGGGAGCACTCACACCTCAGTCACATTGGCTTTCCTGCCCACACAGGCGCCAGATTTTAGCAACACTGTTAAAGATGGTTTAAAGGCTGAGAACACGAGCATTTCAACATCAGAATTCAATAGAACCATTTTTCCGGTTTTGCCTCTTTAGATATTAGAGGCTGAGACTTGAATCACCTTTGATATCATATTAACAGGTCACATTGGTGTCTCAGAAAAAAATGTGGACACCATAGTGCCTGGTCGGCCTGAGGCCATCTTTCCACCATGAGAGGAAACCTCGGAAGAGACAGGAAAGAGGCTGTGGAAACTCAGGCTGCTAGAAAGTGGGGCCAGACGGTGGGTAGAGTCACCAACTCTCGAGGAAATAGAAATAAGTTAAGATAATGTATTTTCATGAAGAAAAAAAAAACATGACAAAATATTTTCAAATGTTCCCGTTACTTATTGGAGCGCTATAAGCAACTCTCAAACTTAGTGGTTTAAAAGAACCATTTTCTACCTAGTTGTTTGTACCCTCATATTAATCTGAAATTAAAAAAAAAAAAAAGAATCATTTTCTTATATTTCAGCAACTGGGCAAGTCCAGGCAGGCAAGTGGTCTGGTGGATGCTGTGTGGACAGTGCCCAGTGAAAGGGCCAGGCACCCTGCGGCCTCCCCAGCATGGTGGCCTCTGCAAGGCTGGGCTCCTGGTGCTCAGGTCCAAGAGCCAAGAGCAACCTTTCTAGCAAACAGGGAGACGCTACCTCAGCTTTTCAGCTCAGTCTTAGGAATCACTCAGCACCCTTCCTGTCAGACATGACAATCAGAATGCTCACAGCCACCCTCAGGCCCACAGGAAAGGAGCACAGATGCCACCTCCTGATGAAAGATGAACCCATGGCTTTGTAGCCATGAGTTCAAATTCTCAACTCAGCCCTACTGTTCATCCCCGATTCAGTGTAAGTGAAGTAGACCTCCCTCACCTGCTCTGACATATTCACATGTGTTCCAAGACAGTAACTTCTAGGAAACAACGAGTCCCCACATCAGAGAGCCTAATTATAGAATACAAGACATGACAATTAAGTTCACTAACTCATCCTAGAAAAAATGCTACCTGCCTCAGTCCTGAATATCCCTAGGTCACAGGATGGCCAAGGGGAGCACTTTAAAGGTGACCATAGTGATATTCAGCAATGAGGTCTACAGCACTTTTCCTAGGATGAGTTAATGAACTTAATTGTCAGACCTTGTATGACAATAGTTCTGATGACTACTCCAGAGAGTTCCAAAATTGCTTTGAAGTGTGGACAAGGCACTGGCGTTGGGGCACAGCTTCCCACGGGGAGCACTTTGAAGGTGCCCCTAGTGATATTCAGCAGTGAGGTGTGCAGCACTTTTTCAAGGATGCTTTCATGAACTGTCCAACCTCGTGTAACATTCTGACCGGTCAATTACCTACAAACAGGACTCTAAAGGAGCTATCAAAACAGAAACATCTCTAACAGCAGAATGTGCCAGACTAAATGAAAGTCAGTTATTCGTCTGCTGAACTTGTATATGTCAGGTGCCTACTGTGTGCCAGGTGCTGCAGAAGTAGATGCAGACACAGCATGTAAAAAAGCTGAAAGTGATCTCTGTCCTCATTCGTCGGAGAATTATAGCTCCACAGAGTGCAGAGAGGAAAAGGCAGCACTTCTGTCGGGCAGAACCAGAGGAAGACACTGCGGGGTGGAGGCTTGGCTGCAGCCTCAGCAAGCCTGGTGCGCAGCCATGAACACCAGCTATTGGGGGCAAGCTGCATCATCTACTGACAGGTCTAGATAAGATTCACTTTATTTTAGGATGAATGAAGAGAGAAGAATAAAATCAACACCTTCCTAACAGAAAACTAGCCAGACTATTACATGGAAATACACACACACACACACACATATATACATATATATATCTCCAGCTGAGTCATGAACAGAAATTTTTTTTAAATGCAAACTAAAATACACTTTGTCCATGAAATCTGTGGACACCCTGTATTACCCCAAAAAAACCTCTCAATATATTAAAAGGGCAATATATTAAGACCAAGTTGCATCTACTCTGGAAATACAAGGTTGGTTAACATTGTTAAAGATGCTCTAACTTCCCGTAACAGAAAAAAAGAGAAAATAATATTTAATCATTTCAGTAGTTGCAGAAATACTATGTGGTAAAATTTAGTGTCCATTCTTAGCAAACAAGAAACAAAAGAAAACGTTTTAATTTGACAAAGGGTAGTTATGAAGAATAATGATAATAAAATAAATCTACATCAAACATCAAACTTGATGGTCACATGTTGAGAGCTCTCCCTATGAGACTGGGAACAGAATCTCACCATTGGTATTCAATATGGTGCCACGGGAGTTAGCCAATGCTCTAAGGAGCAAAAGAGAAAATAAAAAGTGACAGGATTTGAAAGGAAGAAATAAAATGGCCATTATTTACAGATTACATGTAAGAATTTACAAGAACTAAAATCCTCATTGAACACAGATCATATTATTATATAGAATGTAATCTACTGATATGTTTCATAATAAAAAGAATTTAGCAAAATTGCTGAATATAAAATCAATATAGAAAAATCTATCACACGATTATATATGAGCAAAAATAATGAAAATAAGATTTTTTAAGAGACAGCATTTCAAAGACATTTTAAATATCTAAAAGAAATGTAACAATAGGCATGTAAGACATTCTGAGCAAAATTATAAAACAATATTGAGTGAACACCTAAATAAACAAAAAAAAAAAATCAAGCATTAGAAAACTCAATATTGTCAGGATGCCTTTCCAAACTAATCCATTAATTAAATTTAGTTCCAGCCAAATTCTTGTTATATAATAAGATTATTTAACATTCATAGGAAAATGCAAATGGAAAACATATCCCAGGGAATGTTAAAAAAGAACACGCAATTTATAATAAAACTACTCAGAAATACAAAACAGTGTTGTATGAAAACCATGACAGACAAACAGACAAAAGTAATGAACTCGATTATACAGAAACAAGCCCACACATTAATTTTTTGTTTAAGGAGAGAAAGATGCTTAGGCAGTGAAGACAAGGCAATCTTCTCAACAAATGGCATGAGGACAATGAGTTATCCAAAATGGGGGGAAAACTGCATTTGGCACCTTTCTTATCCCATTCACAAAAGTACCTTCTAGTGGACTGAAAGTTCTGATGTGAAAAGCAAAAAAATTAAGTTTCTAGGAATAGTACAGGAGAATACCTTCTTGACTTTAGGTTAAAGGACTGACTTTTAAATAAGACCCAAGGACACAGTAGCAGAGGAATTAGTGAACCTGACAGCCTTCACCTATCCACGCGTACACACATCTCACCAATTCACACCAAAATCAGAGAGGACCAGCAAGTCAGCATGCTGACAAAGATACAACATGCAACTGACAAAATCGTGAGTCATTCTTCTTACAAACCAACAGCAATGAAAATATAAACTGCCAGAATTGAATGGGTGACGTGGAATAAGATGAAACACTCAACCACGCTAGTTACCAGAAATGTGCTAATTTAAGCCACAATACACCATTATCCAGACACAAAAAAGACTAAAATCTGAGTCTTATGCTGGCTTTATTTAATAAGTTGAAAATACACTTACATATGGCCCCTCCATCCCTGTCCTAATTATGCAGATGACAGAAATGTGTGCATGTAAATTTATACATCAAACAATTGGATAAGAATATTCAGAGCAGCATTATTCATAGTGACTAAACATAAAAATATATAATGTGCCATTTATTAAAATTCAAAAACAAAGAAGGCATATATGTTAGGAATGCATATTTTAAAATTAAAAATGAAAGAAGTAATAATCATAAAAGCTAGAACACTGGGTGCTAAATAGCTTTGGGGAAATGGATACAGAACTTATTGGGAGAAAGGTTAACAATAAATCATTGAGTTGTACACATATACTATGTCTATACTTCTCAGGAGAGTTCAACATAAAAGTTGAGGAAAGGAAAATAAGAAAAAATAATATCAATAATAACAATGCAAAAATCTCTCAGAGAAACAAGATTCTTCTTATAAAATAGTGGGGGGAAAGTTCCAAGCTAACAATAAAAAGCACATTTAACTTTGACACTCTATGGCCATTGCTAATAAACCCACATACATCATAACTATAGTTGTTGAAATTTTTCTGTTATTTGAAATGTTATTGTTTTATAATTTTAAAACCTACCTCCAAAATAGTTCAGAATCAAACAAGTATGTTTACTACCATCATTCTAATATAATAATGCTTGAAAATGCTAAGAAAATTATAGAATTAATAAAATAAGAAGTATAAATGTTAGAAATTAAGTGTCAAACTTATCATTAGTTGCACATTAGTTTTACTTAAAAAACTTGAGGTTATGGGTGGCACCTGTGGCTCAGAAAAGTAGGGAGCCGGCCCCATATGCTGGAGGTGGTGGGTTCAAATGCAGCCCCAGCCAAAAACCGCAAAAAAAAACCAAAAACTTGAGGTTATAAGGGCTATACGAGGAAATGCTCAGTAAAATAATTATTTGGTAATTGACAGCTTTTCTTTATACCAACAAAAATCTTAGAATATTCAATAAAGGCCAGGCGCAGTGGCTCACACCTGTAATCCTAGCACTCTGGGAGGCCGAGGCAGATGGATTGCTTGAGCTCAGGGGTTTGAGATCAGCCTGAGCAAAAGTGAGACCCTATCTCTGCTAAAAATAGAAAAAATGAGGCAAGAGGATCTCTTGAGCCCAAGAATTGGGGGTTGCTGCGAGCTATGACACCACGGCATTCTATCCAGGGCAACAGTTTGAGACTGTTTCAAAAAAAAGAACATTCAATAAAAATAGACATTATGGATTACTGTGGCAATGTAAAATAAATATAAGCATACATATTTATTATATACTTATCTATTATAAATATTTAAAATATAAATAAAATAAAAATAAGGTATATAAGATTAAAATTTGTAAAGAACCTATTTGTTTAATAATTTTAAAAGAGACATACAAGATAACACGAATAAGCAGAAAAGCCTATTGTGTCCCCGTATAAAATTTTCACATTGTGAAGACCTCAGTTCACTGCAACGTGATCTATGAACTGAGAGTAATCCTAACCAAACCTCAGTGTGAATAAATAACTCCAACATGTCTCTGGAGAAGTACATACAAGAATGGCTAAGAGAAAAATGGCCCCACACCACAGAACTCTAACTTCTGTGCCTCCATAAAATCAGTAAGAAAACTGTCAAAAACTGTCAGAATCAACTTTTTCCCAGAACTCTGAATATTAATCAAAGGGTTGCAGCAATGGAACGAGACCTTACGCAGCAAAATGGCTGGTCCTCAGTAATAACCAGGAGGCCTGTGGTGTTCTGACTGAGTCCAGCCCCCGCTCTGCTCCCTGGCTCCGCAGTGCCCACAGGGATAACATCGCATTCCCTACACCAGATGGGGCAGGGATTTTGGTGTCTCCCTGCAAGACTGACTCAGAAGGCTTGTCTTTGTTTCAACTGACTCAGAACTGGTCCACGGCTAATGCAAATACCTGTGTTGGTCTAAAACATTTGCAGAATAATATTTTGGTTGCTGCTGCCTTGACAATAAATAACATTTTGGACAAATAATAAAGAAACCAAAAACTTCAAGAGGGAAGCCTAGAAAGTGAAATGTCCATAGAGCTTGAAAGCTCTTTCACATTCTTAAAATCTAGAAGACTGTGTGTGCCAGGTCTGTTCACCTGCTAAAAAGAGGCCTGAGAGGGTCTAATCTCTCCCTGTGGCTGACTCAAGTCTCCATGAAGAAGTGAAGAGTGATGGTAGGACAGAGCTGTCAGCTGCCTGGCTGAGGGTTCAAACTGTGCCTGACACACACACACACACACAAACACAGAGTACCTCAGCAAAGCCAGAGATTTTTTTGGTTCTAGGTATTTAAGAAATGTCTGCCCAATCATTAGCTGACAAATAAGTTAACTGGCCATTAATGATAAAGAGGCAAAGATAGTTTAGAAAACTAGTTCAGAAATATCACCAAAAAAATAAAGACATAAGAAGCAGCAATAACAGCAAATCTAATTTCCACAGTGACCACTTCATATGTTCAAAATAACCAGTTTTCAAAAACAGCAACAAAAATGAGACATGGAAAGGAACAAGAAATTATGGTACACAGAAAAAGAAACAAACCATAGAACTTGTCCCTAAAAATGATATTAAACTTCCTAGAAAAAAGACTTTACATCAGGTATTTTGTGTTCAAGCAGCTGAGAGAAATCATGTCTAAAGAACTAAAGGAAAGTTTGACAATGATGTATTATTAAATAAAGAATATTAATAAAGACACAGAAATTATAAAAAGAAACCAATCGAAATTCTTCAAAATTACAATAACTAAAATGAATTATTTACCAAAAGTAAACAATGGCAGATTTTAATAGGCAGATGAAAGAATCAGTAAATTTGAAAATAGGTCAGTTGAATATTCAATTTGAAGAATAAGAATAAAAAGAATTAAGAAAAATGAGCAGCCTTAGAATCCTGTGGGCCATCTTTAAGTATACCAAATACATATACTGAGAGACCCAAAAGGAGAGGAGAGAAAGAAATGCAAAAAGAATATCTAAAAGGGTGGCACCTATGGCTCAAAGGAGTAGGGCACCAACCCCATATGCCAGAGGTGGCGGGTTCAAACCCTGCCCCGGCCAAAAAACGCAAAAAAAAAAAAAAAAAAGAATATCCGAAGAAATAATGGCTAAAAACCCTTTTTATTAACAAAATTAATCTATACATCAAGGAAGCTCAACAAACTCCAAACATCTACACATATCATAAGCAAACTGTCAAAAGAAAATTTGCAACAGAAAGATGTAAGTGATTCATCACATACAAGGAAATCTTCAGTAAGATTAACAGCTGATTTCTCATTAGAAACCATGGAGTCTAAAAAGCAATAAAGTCCCATACTCAAAGTTCTTCAAGGAAAAAAGGATCAACCAAAAATTATATAGCCAGCAAAAATATAGGAAAAATTAAGACATTCCAATATAAACAAAAATTAAGAGGGTCCATTGTTGGCAGAACTTCCCTAAAACAAAGAGCAGGGAACCCTTGAGGCTGACTAGAAAGACACCAGATTTGTAACAATTACTCAGATCCCACATGGAGAAAAAAAGAATACCAGTAAAGGGCACTAAATAGGGAAATACAAAAAAGAGTACAAATGTATGTTTGTTTTTAACTCCTTTTATTTTTCAGTCTGATTTAAAAAAAAGACAGGTGCATAAAGCAGTAATTACAAATAATAATTACAAATCTATGTTGAAATGCAAGCAAAAGAGAAAAGACAAGTTACCAAATTAAGAAAGCAAGAGGAGACGTTGCAACTTATTTTACAGAATTAGAAAGGACTGTAAGGAATACAAACGCCCCAAATACTAAACACAGGTCCTCTCCTTGTTGCCTCTTAACTGAAACCCTTTGTGTTTGGGAGAAGCCCCAGCTTGTGAGTCTGTGAGGCAGGAAATGAAGCCCCCTTCCATAGAATTATATGCACTTTCTCTTCTGGGCCCTTCCAGTTTGGGCAAGCACTTGTGATCTGTGTTAACAAATATTTTTAAAGTAACAATTGTCATTGTTTGATATAGACAGTTTCCTCACACTCTATTAGAAGATAAGTTGGCCCAAACTTTTTGGACAAAATTTGGCAATATTTATCAAAAGCTATTAAAATTGAGGACATTCATTCAGCAGTTACATTTCTAAAAATTATTATGAAGAAATAATCACACAAATATAAAAAATGTGTTTACAAGAATGCTCATCACAGCATTGTATATATTTGCAAAACAATTTGGAAGCTATCTGAATGTACAAGAGAGATGAATTAAACAGGATATGAAACACTCCCATTACAGAATTACATGCAACCATCAAAAGTTGGTTGGTGAAAACTCAGGCTAATGAGCGTGTGTGCGGCAGGAGTTCACCTCTCTGTGTGTGCCTGCACACACACATCACCACACAATCGGGAGAAGCAGCCTGACAGTGTGCACAGGAGACATTGACCAGGGTTCCCTCCAGAGATGAACAGTTAATGCCGGTCACTATTGTGTTTTTTCCTTTTGTTTGTGGGTTTTTTTGTTTTGTCCATTCCTATTTTCTATTTTCAAAACTAATACATTTTGTTCCTTTAAGAAGTAAGAAAATACTAAGAAATGATATCCCTGAAGTTAAAAAAACTAATTCCAGGGCAGCGCCTGTGACTCAAAGGGGTAGGGTGCTGGCCCCATATGCCGGTGGTGGTGGGTTCAAACCCAGCCCTGGCCAAAAACTGCAAAAAAAAAAAACTAATTCCACCAACAGATTATTTTTCTGTATATGCATATTACATTTCTCATAAAATGCACATTCTATTTACATTTTTATCAGAATTATGATCTCCTTTGTAATTCAACTATAACATGTCCTTCAACGAATACCTGAAACAAACACCCTCAGATAGGGCCATTCAGATGAGCCATTTAAAATATCTGTTATTATAAGTACAAATGCATCGAAGTTTGAGCAAAACCTTTATGTTATAGGGGTTTATATGTGGAAAATTTTGTCATTGCATCTTTTCCTTTGCTATTATGTAGCTGTTCACTTTTACACCATTTATTCTTAAATGCAAAAACGGTCATATTTTTGTAATTTACAAACTTCATTAGCACGATGCCATGATCAGTAATAACAGAATTAGATGTGTAATAGGAATCCTATGTGTTGAGTATAACTAAAATGCTGCAACTTATTTAAAGGACAAATTTTCAAGTTGGGTTTATAAATCATTTCCAAAGAAATTGAGCAGAACTAAAATTACAGTCCAACTGTCACATTCCTGCAGTGTGACCATACTGTGCTCGGCCGGCAGCCACGGGCCTGAGTGTTAGCAGAGCCGAGAGCGCTGCCAGACCATCAGGAACAAATTCTGCACTGGCCCGATGCTGGGTCAACAACCATCAGACATAATACGAACCATCTCCCGTGGCCGGCGCTCAAAAGCTACGAACGAACACAAACAGTTGCAAGTTGACGTCGGTGGAAACGCAGGCGCCCCGCACCCCGGCCGGTCCACGCGCTGCCCAGGGCACCTCGGCTCTGGGTCCGAGACGCCCCCTGGCCTAGGAGGCCGAGGCCAGCCGTGACCGAGTTTAGGGTCCAGCCTTTCCGCTGCTCCCCTTTTCATAAGTTCCTGCTGTCGCAGCAGTCTGCCGGGCTGCCCCTGCCTCACTCAGTCACCGGGGGCCGGACAGTCAACTCGCCCGGGTTCTAGCTCTGAACTCCGCGCTTAGAGAATCACAGACGCCCCAACACCGCACGCACATCCCACGGGGGGACGCGGGGCGCACCTTGCGGAGTTGGGGCCCCGGACGCCCGCAGCGCCGCGGAACAGGGTTTGACTTAATCTGTGTTTCTACTACACCAGTCCCCTGAAAACGAGGGTCTCCCCAGCCTGTGCACTGCTGTTTTCATGGCACGCATCATGTTTTTGTTGAAGCAGTAGAAGGAAGGGTTACGTTTTATATGTAAAATTATACTCCAGACTTAACGTGTCAGTAAGCGGATTGCCCCTGGGGTTTCTGTTTCCTAAGGTCTGTTTTGGCACACTTCGGTGCAGACATAGGAGCAATGACCTTCTGCAGTTGTGAGCGACACTGAACCTTCTTTTCTTTTCCCTGCTGGGCTCGTTCTTGTGACTCTCCTGACCCAGCTGAGAACACTTCCACCTTCTGGGACAAACGGAGCTTCCTGACCCTGTGAAAACTTTCACCTGGCACTGGGCATGTCCACTGCCCCCAGATCTAGAGCGTGCCTACCCCCACTCGAGAGAGGAGAGAGACTCAGGAACTTGCCAGACGCTTCCTCCAGGACTGCAGGAACGTGAGTCTTCCCCATGCCTGGTGCCTGGTGCCTGCTGTGCCCCCTTTCTGCTCTACCCGTGCTCTAGAGCCCCCTTTCTGATCTAATACATGCTCTAGAGCCCCCTTTCTGCTCTACCCGTGCTCTAGAGCCCCCTTTCTGATCTAATACATGCTCTAGAGCCCCCCTTTCTGCTCTATCCATGCTCTAGAGCCCCCTTTCTGCTCTAATACATGCTCTAGAGCCCCCCTTTCTGCTCTATCCGTGCTCTAGAGCCCCCTTTCTGCTCTAATACAT